>CAUYPK010090210.1:0-79664 GCA_963574355.1 Loris lydekkerianus
TTAATATATTATTGTTAAAATTATATGCTTTTGTGTGAGTGTTTGTCTGTTTTGGCAGGTCACTGCGTGGTGTGGCTCTCTGACTCTCACAGTTTAAAATTTTGGCTCTTTGTGTCGAACTTGTTCGCCACCCCTGATCAAAATGATGTGTACTACATTTTGGAGTCAGAGAAGCCATCCTGGAATAGATAGCCGGAGGTCCATTTAAAGACAGATTAGCACCTAGTCCGCTTTGCATTTTAAATTAATGACAAGTGTGACTTACTGTTTGTGTAGAGTGATCAAGAAGGGGAGAGAAGGGAGCTTGTATTAAGAGGGGACTGGTGGAGGCTGGGGGACCAATCAGAAAGTTAGGGAGATATTTAAGATGAGACATGATTATGATTGCAAGCAGGGGAATTGTCACAGGAATAGAGGACACACACTTTTTTTGGTAAAAATGGCAGGGTTGGTGATTGATTAGATGTAGGGAATGAAGCTGAGCATGGAATCATGGATGAATTTCAAAGCTTTGGGCTCTGTGAGTTGATATGCAATAATTCCAATAGCTGAGGTAGACAAGCCAGGAGCTCCTGTCCTGAGAGACGGCTGTAGGTCCCTACGGGCCATGCTGGTGACAACCTTACAGCAGAGCATTGGAAGTACCATAAGAAACTTTAAATATAAACCTATATTTGGAAGTCATTATCCTTGTATTTGAAACCATGGCAGTAGATAATTTAGCCAGGGCAAATGTGTAGATTAAAAAGTGTGTAGGTGGAGGATAGAATCCCAGGTGACTGTGGGGATTAGACCAAAAAATTATTTTGCCTGCTGCTTTTCAAGTTGAATTTCATAATGAAATGAGTCATATTCTTTCCTTTTGAACCCTCTTTTACTAAATTTTTCAGCATTTTCTTTCTTTTGTATACTGAGGCAGAATTAGCAACAAGTTAAATATGAGCTGTAAGAATGGAGAAATATTCTTTCTTTCTTTTTTTGAGACAGAGTCTTTCTATGTCACCCTCGATAGAGTGCTGTGATGTTACAGCTCACAGCAACCTCCAACTCTTGGGCTTAAGCAATTCTCTTGCCTCAGCCTCCTGAGTAGCTGGGACTACAGGTGCCCACCATAATGCCCGGCTATTTTTTGTTGCAGTTTGGCCAGGGCCGGGTTTGAAACTGCTACCCTCCATATATGGGGCCAGTGCCCTACTCACTGAGCCACAGGTGCCGCCGAAGAGAAATAGTCTAAAACATCTTCTGTCCTCCTGGCTGTTTGGAATTACCTGGGTTAGATAACACCTAAAGATGAACAAACTACCTATAATGTCTTCAAATACCTTTAATTGATAAAACAATTTGCCAATTGAAAAAATGAATTCAAAGTGACCTATTTCTGTCTTTTTTGTTTCAAAGGAATTATTCACATTTTCCACTAATTACTGCAAAAGAGTGGCAAAATATTCTTTTAATAAAAAATTAAAGTTACCAGGAAATGGGCAGGAATTCCATAGAAACACCCAATCAGACAGCATCTATTTGGTTTTTGTGTGTGTTTTGTTTTCCCCTTGTGGTTTGTATTTATTGCTAATTCACTGGTAATTGTTTTAATGGACTTGTAAGCTCATAGAACTGGAAGAGAATTTAGAGGTCATCTATTTTGATTTACTCACTGCAATCAACAGAATGTGTAAACTATTTTGGAGAAATGGAGAAATTTCATGTGTATTAATAGTTCTGGATCTATAACTTTTACAGAATGTCAGAGGTATAAGCAAACTTGGAAATAAACTTCATTTACTCCAAAGACCCACACTGGTGGACCAAATCTGCCCTTCACCATGATTTGTTTGGCTTCCTTCCCCAATATTTCATTATAAACGTAGTTAGTTATAAATTAATTTAAAAGGGAAATTAATTAAAAAAAAACAAAAAACAGAATTTGGGGGCTATTTTTAAAATTTTTGATAGAAAAATAGGCAGTACTAGGGCCACATACATCATCAGCTAGAGAATTTAGTCCTGAGCAGTAACTTTCCTTCTTCAATGAGACAGGGGATTTTTTTTGTTCCCAGAGTGGGTCTCATCTTGAAAGCACCACTTGTTCCCCACCTGTCGCCATGGAACCTTGAGTTTGAGGCACCTGCGACAGATGGACACAATTACTCGTGTAGTCAATACTCATCAAGTGTCTGGTAGGTGGCAGCCTGGAAGACCAGGAGGGCAAACTTGTTATCTGTTGGGACTCCAGGACCCATAACGTTGCCAGCACAGGGAAGGCATAGGGGCAATATGTTTTGAATAAAAGAATGCTGGATTATGAAGATATCGATAAAGTTTTCATTGTCAGGCAGCATTAAGTGGGCAAGAAGAACCACATGCTATCACAGAACAGGATGACAACGACTTTCAGAATGTAGCCCAGGAGAAAACACAGAGTCATTTTTGGTAAGAAAATAATCAAGTAAAACAAAAAGCAAATTATCTTGGGCACATTAGTTGAAAGAGTTATACATCAAGAAATGGGCAAATTAAAAAAAAAAAAAATCCCAATTTCATGTCAGCTAATTTGTTAAAAACCACATTCCCCTAAAACCAAAAATTAAAACTCAACATATTCAACCATAATTTCTTACTCCACATAATCTATCATTTGTAGTTATTACTGGATTACTCTGCCTATACACACGGCAACCATTTTTAAATGTGATTTTAAACTATTCCTGTGAAGATAGCTGGGCATATTTTTGCCCAACCAATTCCATGCCAGAGGAAAGCAATTAGTCACTTGTGTGATAATTATTGCATTTACAAGACAATCTGAGACACTCTCAGCACTATTTTCTTTTTAGTGTGCAGAAATAGCATAATTTACTACTTATTATATCTAGCTGTTATAGGAAGTACATGAACATTTTAGGATAAAATTTTCAAAGGATAGCAGCTCAGCATCTCTGTGAAGGAGATTCAGATTTGCAAAGCTCACAGCATTCGTGCCAACGTCTGCCTGGTCCAAGAAGCAAGTCTGGCGATCATGGCAGGAGCCTGAGTTTGAGTGCTCTTCTGTGCGATTCTGGGCAGCTTCTTCCCTGGGTTATTGTCCTCCGTAATGTAGAACTGAGCTGAGATAAAGCACCTCTGGGACGAGCACTGACAACAGATGTTGTGCCATCCTATCCCTTTTGTTTTTAGTGTTCTATTATTTGCCTGGGTTGGTAAAGTTGGCGTTGGTATATTGAGACTATTTATCTAGAATTTAAGTCACAAATCTGTTCAGTGGTTCACACAGCAAAAGTCCCAGAGACTTGGGATGGAGTTTGGGACAGCTGGATGTAGAAATGCCAGCAGCTGTTCAAAACGTCTGTGCTTCATCCAGCGTAAATTCAAACAGAGATCATCTGTTCAGGTGAAAGCTTAAGAGTTGTTGGAAATATGGAACATAAAGTCATGGAGAGAAATTCTCCAGAATGATCGACAGGTTGTCTGCATTTTTCTTAAGCCACTTTTCCTTCCTTTTTCAATCTGAGAATTTTTCTTTCTTTCTTTCTTTTTTTTTTTTTGAGATAGAGTCTCACTCCATTGCCGTGGGTTGAGTGCCGTGGTATCATAGTTCATAGAAACCTCAAACTCTTGGGCTCAAGTGATTCTCTTGCCTCAGATTTCCAAGTAGCTGGGACTACAGGTGCCTGCCACAATGCCTGCTATTTTTAGAGATGGGATCTCACGCTTGCTCAGTCTTGTCTTGAATACCTTAACTCAAGCAATTCACCCTCCTGGGCCTCCCAGAGTGCTGGGACTACATGTGTGAGCCACTGCATTTGGCTCTATCTTTTAATCATGCCATCTATAACTAATGTGAAAGCAGAGACCTAATATAAGCTTGAGTCATTAGTCTATAAGTAAAAGCTTGGATAGTGTATTAGAAACCCAGAATTCATAAAGTTTCAAAAGGAAATCCAGGGCCCAAGAGGTCCACCATCCAAATAGCTGAAGAGTAGTGAGTCCAGGAAGCACATTTACTCGTCCTTGCTTAAGGCAGGCGTGGCTAAGCAATTGGGCACCCTTTACTTCTGAGGCTAGATAAAGCAATACTCCTCCATCCCATCCTTTGGACAGACACATGCTTTAGCTCAGAGGATGAAACCTACTTATGAAACCGAGTAGAAACCAGCTCAAGGGAGCTATCTTACTTTTTCCCGAAAATCAGACTGGAATGCAGACCAGAGCTACAGGCGAGTCCCAGTGTTAGGTAGGGGGTTCCTTCAGTAACAACCAAAGCTGGGCAGGGAATTTCCCCCAAATTCTGCTGAGATTAGGGCCTCCAGATCAAAAGGAGGAGAAAGATTTCCTATAACTCAGGTTCTCTGAACAATGTTAACTACCACTCTCAGAAAAATGGCTCATTTTACTGAAGTAGATTTTTTTTTAATTTAAATTATCCTGTTGACTTTCATCACTTGAAAAGGCTGTTTCCCATTCATGTTGAATTGTAGGAATACAGCTGAATCTCACTTGTTATTTCAGTACAAGTTGCTTTTATGTGTTCTGAGAATCTAAGAATGTGTCATTCTTCATAAAACCCCATTGCCTATGGGGACAATGTTTATTTTTAGGAGGGAATGTCCTGTCAATGACTGGTCCAAGAGCAAACATTACGGCAACTATTTACAAGTGAGGTCACATTTTATTTCTTCCATCATTCTGACTCTCTGAACTAGGTACCCTTTGTCACCATATTCATTAGTTCTTTTGTGAATTTTAACATTACCCATTTATATTCGGGTTTCTATTTGAATAGGACCAACTAGTTCTGGACCCTGTCATGTTCTCCTCTGCTCGTCACTGTAGCCATCAAGAATCTCTCATGACTGTGTTATAGTTTCATGCCTATCCATTAGCAGTATGAGACATTTTGTCTATTATGACTTGATCCTCCAAAATGGCTTCACATTTCTTCATCTTCAGAGAAGTACAATTTAGAAAATATCCCAGGGCATACATGAGTAAGTTATGTTTTTAAAATCTTAGTGGAACCCTTTCAGTGTTACCCTACACTCCCATTAGAGTTCAGAGACAAGTTGCATCTTGCATTTTACAACATTTTCCCCAAATATTCTGTGATTTATAAATAAGTAAACATTGTTTCATATTACGCTGATCTAAAAGCATTTTTATTTAATTAAGTTTTCCTTCATCTAAAATGTCACATTTCTTAAACTGATGTGAAAGGACAATGTAAACATTATAGGCAGGCAGGCTAATGTGGCATTACCTAAAATGGGATAATTGATAACTGATCATTTTTGTTTGTTTGTTTCCTTTTATGTTGACTGATGCTGATCTGGAGATTGTTGATTGGAGACCTGGGGTTGCAATGTTACCATCTGATAGAAACCCTTTATTGTTTTTCTCTTTTTCTGATATATCCCAAATCCAGGCCTTGCAAACTCATTCTCATGTGGTCTCTTTCATCAGACTATGAAAATTTAGATAGCAATTCATTTTTATAAACATCACATACAGATTTCAGAAAAAATTATCAATGTAAACAGCATAAAAAAATTAATCTTACCTACCTATAAATTTTATTTAGAGGAAAAAAAAAGAAAAAGTAAAATTCAGTGGGTAGAAGGGGTCCCAAATAAAGATGATAGTGGGGCAGGGTGGGAGGTTACAAAGATTCAGCACTATCATAGACCAATAATCCTTAAATTTTATCAAATATTAAAATTATTTAAAAAGTTGTGAAAAATTGCAGTGTCTAGAACTGTACCCTTTATGAATAAATCAGACCCTTTGAGGGTCAGAGGTAGACACATGCACTTTTTAAACTTCAGTGATACTGAAGTGTACTCAAGTTTGAGAACAAGTGTTTTAGACTATACAGCAGTTTTGCTAAAGAGACGATTATTGTGGTAGGAAGTTTTGAGACACCCTGCTGGTTTGTTAATCAAACATTTGTTCTCAACCTCTTCTCCCCATGGATGTCCCTTTCAGACATATTTGCTCTCCTCATCTTAGCTAGAGAGAGTTTTGAAGGGGTTGTGATTCTGTGTGTATGTGGTGTGAGGTAGGGATTGAAGGAAAGCAGGTGGGACACCTGTTGGGCTCTAATGGTAATTCCGGGTAAGAAGTCATGGCAGCTTGGGTCAAGGCCAATGCAATGGGGATGGGGAAAAGGGATACACTTGAAAGAGATTTTAGATTGGGACTGGATAGGAATTGATGACTCGGATGTAAATTCAGTTGGAGGCAGTTATTCAGAATGACTCAGGGTTCTGACTTTAGCAGTTCAACAAACAAGGGTCTCACTTGCAGAGATCTGAAAGCTGAAAATGGAGAGATTTGGGGTGGGAGATGATTTCACGTTTGGATATAGAAACTCGGAGACACTTAATGAGATTGCCAAAGAAGCAGTTAGCTTCTAGTTCTAGAGAAGTTTGCTCTGGAAATACAGTCTTAGTAATTGTCAGGCATGGGGGTAATTGAGATAACCAAAGAAATATGAAATAAAATGTGGAAATATAATCTAGGATAGAGCCATGAAGATGGGCAGAGGAAGAGAAGCTAGAAACATCAGAGAGGTCAACAGGTGAGAAACCAAAAGAATGCAACAACCTAGAAGCAAAGGGGAAAGACTGTTTCAAGGAGGGTTGAAAGTGATTGATGAGGTCAAAGAAAATAAGAACTAAAGTAGACCAATAAGTTTAACACCTTGAAAGACTTCCACAAGATCAAGTGAGGAGAGTATTATTGCACAGTGCTCTGCTACATCTAGGAAAACATTGGGAATTTAGTGCTACATGAATATTAATTATTTCCCTTCCATTAAATCAGAGGAACACATGTTTATCTCACATCATAACACCTACCTATTTACTACCTCAATCTTATGATTACTGAGTATTTGATGGTTCAGTGAATTAAAGCACTATGGTACATTGGGAAGACTTCGCAATAATTTAAATTTTTAAAAAAATATATATTCTTGTTAGTTTTGAGATCTCTGAGTTTAATCCACCCCTTTAAACTTCCTTTTGCAGAAAGTGTATCCTGGGTCTTGAGGTTTTCCTGGTTTCATAATTATAGTCCTCAGAATTTGGAAATTGTAATTCCAAATAGGTGCAGATTTGAAATGATCAGTCTCTTTGTCACAAGCCTCCCACTGCAAATGATGACTTTTGCTTTGCTGACTGTCAGGTTGGAAACTGATACGCTTTCATGTAGACAGATTCTGTATTGTCAGCTGTTTCCTTCTGCTTTCTATCTTTTTTTGGGTAAATGTTATTGGAATAAAGAATATAAAATTGTCCATTACATAAACAAACAACCATAGACTTAGTAATTTTACTATTTAGGGAATTCTATTATGTTCTTAGTTATGTAGACATGATAAAATAATTAAGTATATTTTATGATAAAAGTAATATTTTTATTATAGATTCAGTAAAAACTATAAACCAGCATAGGAATAAATCGTGATGTGTTTTGTTCTTTGTATTTTGCCACAGATGCTTTTCATTTTTTTGAAAAGAATATTTATATAATAAGAATTCCATTAGGATTTAAAACCCATTTGTTAAATTAACTTCCTTTTTTCTCAGCCAATGTAGGAGACCATTCGTTAGGAGCCAGGGATTTTTCTGTGATAAACACAAACACACACACAACGCCACTGCTTGGATGCATCGGAATTCATACAAAAAGATCCTCCTCTGGTCAGCTGTTTAGATCATTTCCATTTTTTTAATAATATAAACAGTACTTCAGGGCATGTCTTTGAAGCTGAATCTTTGTACACTGCTTTGATATTTACCTCAGAATGCATTTCTGAAATTGAAACTGCTAGAATAAAATGTAGGCATAAATTATTGACAAGTAATGTGAAATTGCCAATCATGACTATCATTTTAGTAATAATTTGCTGCATAATTAGTAACAATTGTGTACTTAACAGTGCGTTTGTAGTAGCAGGAGAAACCATGCAATGAGTCTGTTAAACACGTATATTGCCACATAAATCCTAAGAATCCCAATGATATGCATTGTTTTCCACATTTCCCTGAAATAGGTATACAAATTATCACATTCGCTAGACCCGAGTAAAAATGTGAGCAGTTTTCCCCAAAGTGTTAGCTGTGTCAGCCATATTATCTGCAACAAACCCAGCAGCTAATATGAAGAGGTTAAATAACTAAACTCTGTCAGTATTTGGGAAAACAAAAACAATTGTTACTTTACTACTGAGTAAAAGAGGTAATTAAAACTTCAACCACAGGTTATTTAGAAAACAATAGCAATGAAACGGCAGAATTAGAATCATGGGGTCTATCTGAAACACAGGGTGAGGCCAATTCAGCTTCCAGTGATTTCATTGTTACTTAAAGAAAAATGATTTTAAAAACGTTTTACATGTTTAGCCATTTTCTTCTTTCTCACATGGTGGTTAAACATGTAAAACGTTTTACTCTGCATACTCTTAACTCCTGTCTCATATTTTTCTTTAGCTTTGACATTTTGTTTATCAGCATTACATCTATTTCTATCTTTAAATTCCTTAATGATCTCTTTAGAAGTTAGGTTTGGCATCAGTTCACACATTTATTATTTTTAAAATTTCAATTAAAATGAAACATTTTTCATTTTAAGAAACATGTAGAAGGGTTCTTTCATTTTAAGAAACATTTAGAAGAGTTCTTTTTTATTGCACACGTAGTCAGTTTTCTTATTTCTAGCTAATATTTTTAAATTTCTCTTTTATTTCTTTTGAAAATCCATAAAACATTTCGCATTCTATGTCTTACATTTTTAATTCCTAAAATATTGTAGGTTTGATACTGTTTTTATTTCTGCTGGCTCTCCCTCATTTTCCCCCATTTCCCCGAGTTTTATCAGGTTCCCTATGATCACGTGTTTACTGAAACTTTACCTGTGGGAGCTCTAGGAGACCCAGTTTGAGGACATGGTATCCAGTAAGGATTTTGCTTGTTACTATGAACACCTGGATGCTCTGTTATACGAAAACCACTTTTGATGAACTTCTGAGATTACTATTTTTTTAAATCACATAGAAAAGTGCCATTTGATGATTGTTCATTTCAGGATAAACAATTTTTCCCCTGTAGGTACAGTCAAAACATACAGACAAGCATCTTGGACAAGTCCTTTTGTGAATGGGTTGGGTTATTCTTCATCTTAACCAGCCACTCAAGATAGAACCATTTGAAACTCTGGTTAAGGCAAGGATTTCTGCTCCAACCCCCTACCTTGTATAACTGCACCAGACCCACCTGGGTCAACTTGTATATAACAAAGTTGAGAGTTGCTCTTCAGTTATTAATACCATGGACCCAAGGTTGAAGATCATGAAAACTGAGCATGCCCAGATGAACCATGCCTGTGACCCTGGGATAAACTGAGGGATGGAATTAAGAGGCATCCATTCATATCATGCCACCCAGCGTTACCTCATTGCCCTCTGAATCTAAAACCAGCACGACTCCTTTATTTGGGGATATACTGTTTTGAGACATATCCCAAGTACACTCTGTACTTGTGCCAAATAATAATTCCTCCCCACCTTCTGTAACCGACGTGGCTTTGTCTCCTGGCTTGATTCAGGCCCAGTGAACAAACCCCTCCTTTGAGGAGGTGACACTTCATCAGTCTCCCATCTTCCTCTGGACCTTTAGAACTGTGTATCACAGCGAGGGGCTTAACAGTGTACCTATAATATAAATTTTACCCAGGGTTTAAGGTATTTGATGGCAGAAAAGTTTCTAGGATATCTAAAAACTTTGCCTTTTTTTTAAAAAAAGGGTTTCAAGTCCCACATATATTAGAGCTTAAGTAGAACATCATGCTTTTTAAATAATTTGTGTCAACAATACTTAGAAGTGATCTCACACTGCAAACTAAAAACCAAGAGACAGAGAACAACTACCTCACATCTTCACAAGAGCTGAATTTTTGCCTTATACATGTTCGCTTGTTTTTCTGAAGATCCCAAGATGAGACGTGCAGTACACTCTTACGGGAGTTAGATTTGCTACAGACGTGTTTTGATGTGATGTTTGAGCAAAATAAAGCTCAATTAATGAAGCTCTTCAACTTGAGGAGTGAAATGCAGTAGGGGAAAGATTTTGGGCTTTGGATAACTAACAAAGTCAGAAAGAACTCCTGGTACTTTTCAAGAAAAACAAAGTACAAGAGACTAAGGGAAACAAAAAGGAGATGAGAAGTCAAGAAAATGTTTTCCAAATGTATTGGGCGACTGGCTTATCAAACATCTGTATTAAGAATTTAAGAAAATGCTTTTTTAATCATATCTGAATTTACTTATGATATTTAGATTTGAAATTAGAATATTTCATCTCTATTTCTTCATTGTTCAAATGACAAATATTGTTTTGACCAATGCTCTGTCACTCGAGGTGGTAATTTTTGTTTGTATTTAGAAGAAAATATATGGGGTACTATTTTTGAATTATATTGGCCCTACCTTTGATTTAAATATTGACTTAAATTTCAATGTGGAAAACAAAGAATCTCATAAAGACAGCATAGTTCTTATCTTTGAGGGGACTGTGTCTACATATTCATTAGGAAATAGTACAGGCATCCTCAAACTTTTTAAACAGGGGGCCAATTTACTGTCCCTCAGACCGTTGGAGGGCCGGACTGTAGTTTAAAAGAAAAAACTATGAACAAATTCCTATGCACACTGCACATATCTTATTTTAAAGTAAAAAAACAAAACGGGAACAAATACAATCACACTGCCTCATGTGGCCCGTGGGCCACAGTTTGAGGACCCCTGAAATAGTGGAACACTTATATAAATATCTCAATAAACACATGCCCCTCTATGCTCTCAAAACCTAAATTTTCTTTGCTGTTCATGTTATTTGATAAATGTGTACATCAAAGACAGATGTGGTTGATTTTTCTCCCCTTCTATTCACTCAGACCTCAACTTTCAGCCAATCAGTTGCCTTCACTCAACTCCTGCAGATTGCAAATCTTCTCTGTTGAGTTGCAAAGCAACTGCCTCTCAACCACACCTGCAAAAAGGTTAGTTCGACCTCTTATTTTTTAAATTTTGTCTCTAGAAATAGGGCAGCCAGCTGGTAGCATTCAAAACAGACATGTTCAGATCTGTTTTTTTTGTTTTTTTTTTAAAGTACAACATCACTGTCTTCCCAACTATTGTAATTAAAGGTGTGTAACAGAAAGAATGGCATACAAAGGGGCAGAGGATGTGAAATCTAGGCTTATCTCTGCCAGTGACAGGCTATATGATGATAATTACCATGCTCCCCTCTTCTGGACTTGGGTTTTCTCATTTCTATAATGAGGTAGTTAAAGGAGGTGTCATTTAGATTGCTTCCAGGTCTGACATTCTGGCAATCACATGAAGGAAAACATTCATGACTGCTCTGTGATAGATGATCTCATATGGACCCCTCATAAGTCTGCTCCATTATGCAATTCCTGGTGTCAATACTCCTCAAACTGTTTGCTACAAAAATGATGCCTTCTGGAAAACATTGCAGAAGGAGCTACTTTCATGGATAAAAGTATACAACTCAGCCACCCCATATGGCCTATTTGGATACCTGACGAAACTGCAAGGCAAGATTTGGAGGTCTCTGCTTTCTAAATAAAAAACCCAACCTTCAGAATCATTAAATTCATTGCTCAAAGAGATCTGGTAAGTTGCAGCCCTGGAATTTGAACATTTGGTAGCCAGACTCCTTACATGCCCATTTAATAAATCTTTAAGGTCATCTTTCATTCAACTGTGACACATACATATTATATATTTTAAGACTCAAATGGAAAAAAGACAGTCAATTCAATCTAGCTTAAGCAAAATGTAAGCATTAATTAAATTATGTTTAAATAAACGAAAGGTCCACATGTATACATTGCATCAATCTTCAGATCAAAATTTCTTCTTCTCTAAACTCTGCACTCCACTGAGTTATTTTGTTCTAAGGCAATCACATCCCTTGTGGTAATGCAATGATGGCATTAAACCCCAAGCCTTACTGTTATAGAGTGAATGTCCTTGTCCCTTCGATATTCACGTGTTGAAATACTAACCCCCAATGTGATGGAATTAGAAGTGGGGCCTTTGGGAAGTGACTAGGTCCTGAGATGGGGCTGTCATGAACAGAATTTGTGCCCTTATAAAAGGCTGAGAGAGACCCCTCATCTTTCCCCCACATGAGTATAGACCAGTCTATGAGTGAGGAAGGAACCTCTCCCCAGACACAAAATCTGCTGGCTCCTTAATCTTACCCAGCTTCCAGAACTACCCTGTTTCCCCCAAAATAAGACAGTGTCTTATATTAAGTTTTGCTCCCAAAGACACACTAGGTCTTATTTTCAGGGGATGTCTTATCTTTCCTGTAAGTAGATCTTATTTTTGGAGGATGTCTTATTTTTGGGGAAACAGGGTATGAGAAATAATTGTTAGTGATTCAACCTATCTAGTTCATGCTGTTTGTTATAGCAGCCAGGCTAGACTAATACACTTACATTCTAAGAAACCTCAATGAAAAGACAGATTCTATTTCCAAGTAGCTCCAACAGAATTCATGAGTTGAATTTCTGCATTTTCAGCATGGGCCACCTGCTCAGGGTCCCAGGAGTGACCAGTGGGAACTGGATACTCTGTCCCTATGCATGGGGCACTGGTTCAATACTGGGCTAAGTGAGGGAAGGGTTAGCCTCACTGATCACAAGGTTAGAGACAATGTCAGATGTGGACTCAGAGAAGAAAATGGTGCAAGGAGTGTGAATGAGGTGAATGCCGGATGAACACAATCTAACAGTTATTGACTCCCAATGTTTTCACTTTCCAAAATTGAAACTCAACAGCTGTTTCTGTCAGGCTTGCTGGAAGAAGAAATGCTGTGTTTTTAATCACTCTGTTCTCCATGCAGTATTTTTCAGCTCAGCCAATTGACAGTACATCGAGGCGGCTGGTTGTTGCCAGGTGATAGCTCTGGTTGACATAAGAAAAAGATTATTATATATAAATCTCTTCTTTTGCCCTTCATGCTCTAGATTTGATATTGTCTCAGAAACAGAGCTGAACAAAGAAGGCAATGTTATTGGTAGGTAGTAATTTGGAAGGAAACCCACTGGTTCTTCCAATAGTGTCCCCTTTCAAATACCTTTAATCTGTCTTTTAATGCCTCCCAAAACAATCCTGGAAAATTGGTATTCCTCCTTGACAAGGAGTGCTACTCGACCTCATAGACAAAGGCAGAATGTCGACTTTCAGCATTCTTCTGTTATTTTCAGAGATTATCAATATCTTTCTCATGATATGAACTTTTCAGAAATACCCAGTATTCTCTTAGACAAGTTGTCAGGAGAGTCTACGGAATGGCTCCTCAAGAAAAAAAGTGATCAAATAGATTGGTCAATAGTTTGAAAACAGTTCTATTTAACAAACAAGGTGTACTTGAAAACATACTGAATCTACAGATTTCTTTATCATGGGAATTGTACATCCTTGACAGTAAAATCTGTGGTTTTATTGCCTTTGGAACTTAGGAAACAGCAAGTGTATACTTTGTAGTCATTGGAAGAATTAACCCTTTACAAATTATACCTTAACATTCTCAAGTGACAGTATACAACTAAGCAAAAAACTCAGAGTTTATAGTGTATTTCTTACAATATTGATATTGAAAAGGGAAAACGTGGACCTCATTACCAGTACAGAAAGTATACTGTTAAGCGTAATTTTTTTTGTTCTCAGAGCCACGTGAATACTGATAGTTCTCCTTGGTAAAAGTTCCTATGACCCTATCACAGTTTTCTTAGTAGGAATGATGTTTACTTTGTTTTTGTAATTCCTCTTCATAACATGTGTCACATGCCTAACACACATTACTTGCTTAATATTTGTTGAACTAATTAATGAGTAAAAATTCATCTATATTTTTAATTTTATAACTGGATTAGTCTCAGAAACTTGAGAAACAAATTGTGAGATTAAAAAAAAACTACATTTCCTGTGAGTGAAAATTATCTTGACAAGAGTTTGAACACGATATGAATTGCTTAATAAAATAACATTATTTACTGTTCAAAAGATGTTGACTTGAGTTTTAAATAAAAGAAATCAAGTAAAAGAAGCCCCAGTCCCCAAAATGTCAATAGTAAAGCAATTTCTTCTTCAGTGGTAGCAGATAACAGGTAATTTATGATTCATGAGTATGCCTGTTTAATAAATTAATTGAATTGACCCCACACAAATTTGTAATATGAAATGAACAAAGGGCGCTTTAAAAAAAAAAAAAAAAAAAAAAAAAACTAAAATGGATATGAACACAGTGACCATATCATATTACTGTTTTCAGGCAGTCAAACTCCAACTGACAAATTATCTATCCAAAGGCATAATTATAGCACCGTTGCTGCAAAGACAACCTCGATCTATACAAAATATAGTCTGATTAGTTGTCATCAGAATTATGTCAATGGATTCACAGTCTAAATAATGTAAAGTTGATGATGAAGACAATGACTAATTAGTGGTTCACCTGTCTCTAAAGAAAATGAAAAGTAATTCCTAGCATGGTCCATTGCTATTTCAGTCATGAATGGGCATTCTCTCTTTGTTACAGAGAGAGAACTAAGAGTTGGTTCTTTGAAACTGTTTTCTCCTGGCATCTGGAATAGGTTTGATCAGTTCGAGTATAATTTCGGATTTAAATCTCTCTATGCAGGTATTATGAGATCAAGAGTGGTAAATAGGGATTGTTAGTAAATTAACTTCTCTCTGTATAAACACATGCTAATTTAAAACTCCCCAACTGGTATCTTCCTGTTAGAATTTGTTTAAAAGGTGTGAGATTTTCTCCATGCTGTGCAATTGCCTATAAATTGCTCTAATCGGAGAAGGACTTGGCTTCCTTTGAGGGCTACAGTTCCAACCTTGCTTTTTAATGGGACAGGTGGAGATCACGTCCTAGCCTTTTATCCTTTCTGTGAGAGGAGTCAGAATGTTCTGATCCCATGCCCCTGGAGTGAACTTATCACGAGGTGCTCACATGAGAGGCTAAACAGTTCCAATGGGTGTGAGCTACCTTTCAGGCTGGACATCTACCCTGTTATACAGTTCCAAGTCATAAACCCATTGACCTTTTAAAAATAAGGCATGACCTAGAACCTACTCTTGGACACTAGCTACCCTGGCCTTAACAATATTTTGGGTTTTTGCTCATTTCTCTATCTGGATTATTGCTCCAGTAACTTTTTATATCAGTAAGAATTGAGTTGGCAAAGACAGAAAACCATTTCAAATTACTCTAATCAAAAAGAAAGGGTATGTATTGGTTTACATAACTTTAAAGTCCAGATATGTTGTTTGTTACAGGTACAACTAGACCTAGCAGCTCAGACTATATCATCTGAACTTTTTCCTCTCTGTCTTCTTTGGCTCTTTTACATCTGTTACCTTATTTCTATAATAAATCAAGTGCTCCACAGGTGGAGCTGCAGATGGTCACAGTCAACTGTAGATACCACCACCTTAGTAATGGTCTGTGATCTTCAACGTAATCGAGGCTGGCAGATCAGTGGCTCTGCTTGGCTTATAAGATCTGTCGAGTCTCCACCCATAGCACATAGATTGATACTGCAGCATTTCAAATAATTTAGGTTGCTCTAACCAGAGAAAACGTAAAATGAATTCTTGGCAAACAAAAACAATCGCCACTGACTTACTATATGCTCTGTAGCGGAGATTGTCTAGCTGTGCACAAATGCATGCCATTTTCTCTCTAGCCACATAGCTGGATTGCATTTCTTAACCTTTATTTCAGTCAGGTGTGCCCATGTGATTGCGTTGCAGTCGATGGAACGTGGGCAGAAGTGATGTCACAACATTCAGGCTTGGTCCACACAACCGTCCCATGAGAGGGAGGCCAGCACTCCATTTTCTGTGTGCCCAGTGGATGTTAAACACCAGGGTTATCTTGGAAGCTGTAGGTTGAAGATGTTACAACCTCTGTCAGCCTGTATCCCTGAGCAGAGCAAAGCATTGAAACACCCCCCCTCCAACACACACCCAATTGGTTTTTATATGAGCGAGAAATAAAACAGAAAAAAACAAAACCACTATACTAAGTCATTGAAATGTCAGAGTTATTCCTAGTCTATCAACTAGTATTCGACTAGTTTTCTATGACACATCCTTTAACATACCCAATGTTTCCTTTATATACTCCAGGTATGCCTCCCATGACAACCAAGTTACTATTCAGAGTAAAGAACTATAGCTAAATCAAAGTTTCATCCTTACTTCTAACCTCCTTCTATCAACTGTGATGTGGTCCCATTTATCATGTGATAAATTTTACTTTTATATATTTTACCTTCTAAAAACTTTACCTACTTCAGGGCTATAAAGGTCTTCTTTCATATTTTCTTGTAGAAGTTTTCCAGTTTTATTGAATTAATTTTTGTGTGTGATATGAGGGGGGGAGAATTTGATGTTCATTGTTTTCCCCCATGAAATATCTAGTGGATCCAATTTCAATTATTATTTTAATTACTGTCGCCTTTAAGTCATGCAGGTTAAATCCTGTAATTTTCCTTATGTGAAATAAATTGCATTGGTTTGTGAAATAAATGTCATTTCCATTTTTATGGAAACTTCAGAATCTTTCTGGCGCTACAAAATGCACCTCTTGCACCAGACTCATCTTGAATATGTTCTGTTCCATTCCTAGAACCAACGTGTCTCCTAGAAATTCTGTGTCCTTTTATTGGATAATGGGATTAGAACCCAAGATCTGGGAACTGGGTGTGCCTAATACTACTGGGGTGTCCATAGAGTCTGAGCGATTTAGTCCCCAACATCCACCATCCATTTGCTTGTTTCACGTCAGCCGTAGATAAACAATTATCTTACCCCAAACCCCATACCTGACTACAGAGCTTATATCAAGTTTATTTTTTCCTTTAGTCTTATAGATTTCACTCACTTCCCAAGTAACATAGGTCCACCCCTTTCCCTCCCACTCCCATCAGTGAGTTATTTCATACACTTATAATACAGTTAGATTGTTTGGTCCCTTTCTGTATTTTGTCCTGAGATCTTGACTTCCTAAATGTTTTTTTCAATTTGTATACATCCAGTTTACTCTTGGTACTATAAAGCTCTGGGAGTTTTATCAAATGCATAGTGACAGGTATCAACAACTATAGTATTACGTCATGCAGAATAGATTCACTATTATAGAGAAATCCCTGTGCTCGGCTTATGAGTCTTCAACCCTTCCCCACCTCCTGCCGAATCCCTGGAAAACAGTAAGATTTTCACCTTTTCTGTAGTTTGCACGAGTGCTGTAAATCAGAATCATTCAGTGTGTAATCTTGCAGGCTGATTTCTTTTACTTAGCCATATCCATTTATGATCTATACATGTCCTCTGTGGTAATTCTTTTCTTGTCTCTTTAAATATTTTCTCCTTTTTTCTACTTATTTCACACTAGTTTTTAGCATGTTGAGTATAATGTGTCTAGGGGACATTTTAGGGCATATTCCCCTTAAAATTTCTTCAGCTTGCTGAATTCATAGGGCAATATTTTATACCAAATTTGAGAGATATTTTTCCATCATTATTTCTTCAAATAGTTTTTGTGGCTTTTTTTCTTTTTGGACTCTAATCCTTTGTATGTCAGGATGTTTAACGTTGCCCTCAAGTCTCTGAAGCACGAGTCTTTTTTCCCTGATATATTTTGACTGTCATTTGTATTGTAAAACTTCTATTATTCTCTATTCAATCTCCTAGTTTTCTGCTATATCTAATCTATTCTTGAGCCCATCTAATATTTTAATATTTTAATTTTAAGTCTAATTTTTTGTTTTTTATAGTTTCCATTGCTTTGTCACAAATCTCCATTTATTCATTTGTTATTGGCATATTTGCCTTTAATTATTTGAATATATTTGCTTCAATGCTTTGAACATGTACAATGTGAGCATTGAAATATTCGTCAATTTAATTCAAAACATGACTGCCTTTTGACTCAGTTTGCACTGCCTTCTTATTTAACATAGGAAACACTTTTCTGTGTTTTTACATGTCTTAATTTTTTAGACTCCACATTATAGTCGAAATATTGCTGTGACTCTAGATTCTATTTTATTCTTTCCAATATTGCTGATGATTTTGCTTTACAGGCACATACCCTGCCTGGACTCAAACGATAAAATCTGCCTCCCTCAGTTGGAACAGCCACAGATATTGATTCTAAAGTTGCATTGGTTTGCCTGTTTGTTTATTACCTCCCTATGTGTCTCCTTTTATCTTGTGTAACTAGCATAAGCCAGAAATGTAGGCAGAGGTTAAGCTCCACCCTAGCAAGGCAGTAAATCTTCTACCCTCTGTGGCCTGAGTTGTGCGTTGAGGAATTCGTTGACAGGTAAGGACTATTCCAGAGTTTTCCAGGGTTTTCAGTTCTTACCTCCAGACTCCCCTCCCTCCTGTGTACACAGTTTGGGAGTCAGCTGGAAATGTGTGAAGAATATATTTCTTAGTCATTCTAAAGCTATTCTACTCTTACCGTCTTCAGTTTCAATTTCTAACTCCTCTGCTCCTTGCCCCAAACGGATGCCACCACCTCTGGCTTGCAAAATGTTGAAATTGTGTTGCTCAAGTTACAAAAGGCAGAAATGCCTCCGGTCAAGCAGGCTGCAGAGTCGCTGCCCTTGTTTAAAGCAATAGAGTTGCCCACGAGTAAGGCTTTCCTAAGTCATTGCTGTGTCCAGGCATTTTCCAGTGCCCTGTAATAATTGTTTTCTTTAACCAACTTTGTGTGCTTTTATGTTTGTTTCTAAGGAGTGGGAGGGGTAGGGGCATTGCCTGAACTTCCCATGCTGTCTTTCCAGTAGCAGAAATGAATATATATATTTTAAAAGTACTGCTTTCCATGGGTTGAAAATGGTAAAATAAATGCGTAGATCATAGTGAAAAGTCTCCTTTCAAATTTGTCTTCCATCCTCCATGGAAAAGAACCAACAAATGTCAATAAATTACTATTATCCTCCTAGAGATATTTGATGTCTATATAAGCATTTTGACAAAATGTTCTGCATTTTTTCCTATATGAAATATCCACATAATTCTCAGTTTTTATACATATCTACGTATATCAATGCTTACAAAGATTTAGATTTCTAAAATCTTTGGTTATTTTGGATAATGTTACAATTAATAAAATAGATGACTATATTAATTATATATGTATGTGTAAAAATTTACCCCCAACTTAAGCAGTTTGAAATAGTTTCTCAACTAGAAATTTAGTAGCAGTTGGGATGGGTGGTCCTGGCTCAGAATTTCTAGAGATAAGAGATTCTTCTTTTATCCCCATTAAGTCTTCAGCTTTAGTATCTGACTTCTCTTATTTATAATGTTTTCAAGTTCCACCCAGGTATTACATGCATATGTGTACCATTACTTAATCTCTTTACATAGCTTAGTAAAATTCTTAGTTTATTGCTTCATCAGTTGACGGATGTTTGTACTATTTCTATCTTTTCTATTATAAATCTCATTCCTATAAACAATTGAGTAAACATCAGGGTGTGTGTATGTGTGAACATGTATGCAATCCACCTAGATCAGTGTCTTTTAACCTTTTTTATTTCATGCCACACTTGAACCTATAGTTAAACTTCCATGGCACACTAAAATTATGTTGATCAAAAAAGAAAGAGAGAAAAAAAAAAAAAAGAATATGCTTACTCTGCTTTGCATTTCTTTCAAAAATAATTTAGCTAATGGTCTTCAATCTCAGGGGACAGTGGTGTGACAGGCACACCTGGCTGAAAATCACTGATCTGGAGTGAACTTTCTGGGTTATATAGTAACTCTATGATTAAACTTTTGAGAAAGGACAATGATTTATATACTGGGTTTATTAACATGGCCAACTAATATTTTAAAGTCCATGAAAGTATGAAAAACATTAGCAATATTATTAGGCCCATTATGTTTAGCAAGGAAGTTGCTGCTCTTTTACCAACAAAGCTGAATTGCTTTAGTTAACTCACTGAATGTTCAAAAAGTGGGACTGGACAGAGAAACACTGAAACTGATTAAGCATCCTGTGTTTTACAGATCATGTATACTTTGATAAATAGGGGAGAATAAATATTTACACCTCCACTTTTGAATCAATTTCTGAAAACAAACAGCTCCTTTTCTATCAATTGCATGTAACAGGTGCCTCTCTCTGTGGTATTTCTGGGCATGTCAGCGCAATTGTACTGTTATTTTTTTTTAACGGTAGCAATGTACATTTGTTTGAAAAGAAAACCAAACCCAAGATAACCAAAGAATATTGTGTGTGGTATTATCCTCCTTAATTCCTGTGATTTTTCTCATTGACTATGGATTAATGAAAAACATTGGTTTTCCATTTGGAAAGCTTTGTTATTTTGCATCAACATAACCAATACTTCATCAACCAAAACAACAGAGATTTTCTATAGTGGTTTTGGCAGCTGGTTTTGTATTCAAATAGTTTGTTTTTTGTGATTCTGAGCTTTTGTGCTTTCCCGATGTTCCTTCAAATATGTAGTGTAGGTATAAATGTTCACAGATGTTCCGAGCTTGATTTATTGAGATGATTTCAGTACAAATCCCTTATGCAATTAAATGTCTATCCACGTGTTCTTTTTACAATGAAATGTTGTTAACAAATAGCTCTAATATAATAGCATTACAGTTAAGGGAAAACTTGGGTGTCAGGGGCTAACAGGCAAGGAACTGACATGGAGCTTATGAAAAAAATAGTATTTTTGTTTGTTTGTTTATTCTGATTAAAAAGTGTGTGCTCATTGTGGAGAATTCTGAAAGGACGTAAAGGTACAAAGCTTATATATTACTTTTAATCCAAACACCCCGAAGTAAACTCTCGATTATTTGCTGTTTGTTTTTCCAGTGCTCCCATCATCCTTATCAATCTGGAAATGGAGGAATTTTGCCCCGATTTGTCTCAATGGGTATCTCTTTTTATGCATTCTATTACAATGGAAGATGTATCATGCCCCTTTTTACTTAGTGTCTTCTGAAATAGCTTTCTATCACATAGAAAAATGCCCAAAATAGTTCATCCAAGTTATCTAATATGTACAGTTTGCAGAGTGCCATGATTTGACCCATGTCTAGGCCTATAACCTCATCTCAGTTAAATAAATGAATCCATACTTTACATCTAAAAACTCAGGTGGTGGTGTTTTAATTTAGAAAAATGTTACCTGAGTTTCTGTTTTATTTCCTGTCCATCTTTTCTTTTTCTCCTCTTTGAGTTTCTACTGTGTATATAGTTGACCCCTTGGGTTTCTGCTTTATCTACTTTTTTTTTTTTTTAATTCACCAAATGATATTATTTATTATCTTAGTTCCAGGTCATTTCTTATTACTAATTAGTTGAAGTAAATTTTCCCCTGGAAGTATCAGCCAATTGTCTGTGCTTTATTAAACTGATGTTTTTTTGTACCTCTCCTCCGCCTCCAACACTGAGGTGTATTCTTATTATAAGATATTTTATCAATTGTCATTTGCCATTTACTTTTGCTATAAATTATTTAAATTTACCACATACTACATCAAGCTTGATTTTTTGATAATAGGTCTAAAATGCTTTTTGTTACCTTTAAATAAATATTAAACTATAACATTTCTGGTAATGCTATTACTTCCTTTTCTGATACGTGCATCCTCAATACTCTGAAATCTATTTTACTGTATTATATTTTATATTAATTATATTTTACTACAGTAATAAGAAATGACCTGGAACTAAGATAATAAATAATATCATTTGGTGAATTAAAAAATAAAAGTAGATAAAGCAGAAACCCAAGGGGTCAACTGTATACACAGTAGAAACTAAAGAAAAAGAACTTATTCTTTTTTTCCCAAGCAGTTAACCCATTTCCCCCCCCCCCCGCCAGTAGTAATTCAATGATCTGAGAATCTTCAAACAATTTGAAATGTTTTGTTTTAATCTACTAAGTTCCTATGTGCTCCTGTGGGTTTTCTGGGCCTTTTCCTTTTTTCTGGTGATTTCATTCCCTAGATTATAATAACTTGTGATGTGCCTATTAAAATTATTTTTATTTTAATATGTTCTGTTAGGTGCTTATTACCTGTATCTCAGATATTCTCATTTTTTATTCTTTCACATGCATTACAGACTTTTGTTATTCACATTCTAAGAAGATAACGTTGCTTGGAATTGTATTAAATTTTTAGGGTGGGAGAAAAAGTTCATATTTATATAATATCCTATCTTCCTATCCATGAGCACTTTTTTTATTAGTTTTGTTATTTTTTTATTTCAGGTTAATGTGAGGGTACAAACAACCAAGTCACAATATAGCTCCCCTCTACTCTCACTTCTCTAGTGTCCCCTTCCCCCGACTTGAAATGAAATGAGTTTTTCTCCTGTGTGGGCATGAATTAGATCATCCATTGGTTTCATACTAGTATCAAATACATCGGATATTAGTTTTTCCATTCTTTGTTTTTAAATTTATTTATTATTAAATCATAGCCGTGCACATTAATGCAATCATGGGGCCCCATACACTGGTTTTATATACCATTTGACATATTTTCATCACACTGGTTAACATAGCCTTCTACTTCACTAAGAAGAATGTTTTGACTCCATCCAGGTGATGTCACCATGTTTTTATGGCTAAATGGTATTCCATGGGGATATATATGCCACAGTTTATTAATCTATTCCTGAGTTAATGGCCATTTCAGTCCTTTTCACATCTTGGTGATTGTAAATTAAGCTGTGATAAACAATCTAGAGTAAATGTCCTTTTGATAAAATGATTTTTTTTTTCTTCTGGGTAGATGCCTAGTAGTAATCTTTTAATATTGAAATCATTTTAATAATTTAAAACCACTTCTTAAAACAAAGTCAGTTTAATTAATTTTTTTTTTTTTTCAGTAGGTCCTCACTCTGTCACCCAAGCTACAGTGCGATGGCATCATCTTAGCTCACTATGACCTTGAACTGCTGGCTCAGATGATCCTCCTGCCTCAGCTCCCAAGTGCCTGGGACTACAAGGTGGTGGAATGGTTGCACTGCAAGTGAATAGTCATGCACTTAGGTTTTAAATGACTACAAACAATTATCTGTGCTAATGAGAATTATGCTCAAAGTGCACTTCCATTATATTCTCATTGGTTTAATAGCAAGTTTCAAAATCTCAATATGTGTAAGTGGCATTAACATAGCATGATTGATTAATTTTATTTTAATGGCAATTATCATAAGTAAAACAAATTTGTGAATCTATGCTAGATGCCCTTCCAAGAGGTTATCAAAGGCTCTTTACACACAAGTTGAACAGGCTACATACTATTTGGGAGTCAGTGTTGTATTATCTTGAACTCAGGCCCACACATAACAGTCCCAGATTAGTTGTCATTTCTGTGTGTCCAATCTAAACTCCACTCTTTTCTACCAATTTGTGTTTTAATTTTCTAGGACTAGCCAGTGTTCCTTAATCAGCCAATAAACTGACACCTTCAATCATAGTTTTGCATATTAATATTTTTGCATATTAATAATTAATAATTATAATGTCATTGGTGAATTTCATTCACAAGCCTGTCCCATGGGCCAGGCACTGTGCAGACATCAGGAACCCAAGGTCCACTGCTCTTCACATAGCCTCATATTTGATAACAGAATCCAACAATATACAAAGGGATGGGCTCATGTTCCAAAGAAATCACTTTCTTTAATGAATACTTGGAGCTTATTCCAAAACTGAAGAGCCAATGTAGGCTGTTCAGAAGTACTACAGCCTAACCTGACAGCTGACAGGGGAGAGGACGTGAGTGGCTGAAGAACATGAAGGATGTGCCAGCTGAGGAAGGACAAAAGCTCAAATGCCAAACTGCAGCAGGTGACAAAAGGCCTAAGTCAGGTGGAAAGCAAAGTGAACACAGGTTAGTGGCTTGATCTATGCTTTATAGGAAAGGAAAAGTAGAGAATTCAAGAGCTATTCAGATGCCAGAACAAGTAGGGCTTTGTTCCTGGTATAATAGGAGAGAGAGGGGATAGATTACAGCACTTCCTAAACCACTCCCATCAAAAATGCTGCTAGAACTGTGTCCGTAATACACAGACTCAGTCCAACCTCAGGTTTCCTGAGCCATCATTTCAGGGGAAGTTGTGTTTAGCACAGAATCCATATCTCACCATTACTTGTATTAAAAGCTTTATGGTTTGGGTCAGGAGTATTAGGAATTCCTGGAGTTATTTTTGATTTGTCTAATTAAATATAAAATATCTTCAAGTAATGACATCTTTTTTTTTCCCCACCAATTACCCTCCCTCCTTCCATCCTCCCCCCTCCCTCCCCTCCCTCTCCTCCTTCTCCATATTCTTAGGTAATAACTTGGTTATAGCTTTCATATGAAAGCCATAAATTAGTTTCATAGTAAGGCCGAGTACATTGGATACTTTTTCCTCCATTCTTGAGATACATCTTTATGTGTCCTATATATTAAAAAAATAAAAAATATATAATTTGTACAAATTTATGGGATACATATGCAACTTTGTTAATATGTAAACAGCACAAAAAATGGCATAGTGCTGAAATTAGATCTTCCGAGGTATCCATCACCCAAATAACATCTGCTGTACCCATGAACCCATTTCTCACCATCCTCCTGCCTCCCACGTCCTCACCTTTCTGAGTCTCCATCACGTTATCCCACTCTTTAGTCCCATGTGAACACATATTTTAACACCCAACTACGAATGAGAACATGCAATAGTTTTTTGTGCCATAATTGTTTCACTAAAATAATGACCTCTAGTTCCATCCAGGCTGCTGCAAAAGGCAAGATTTCGATCTTTTTTTTTACCAGATGTTAGAGCGACTGAGGGTCCTTTGCGCTTTTTCCCACCAGGTTGCCTGCAGCTATTGGTCATTACTGATTGTGAGGAAGGGGGTTTGTGATCTTTCCTTTGAAAGAATCACAAGATGTTGAACATTTGTTTAAAAGAAAGCTAAGAAAGCGGGTGAATTCCTAAATTAACTACCTCCCCCTTTGGTCAAGTGTAGCCTCATGACTTACAGTGTCTGGGAACTAGGCATCAACATTATTGTACTGAACAAACAAAAGCAGAGTTGAACTCACGGTGTATTATCTATATGTGGAAAAGTCACATTTACCATTTCCCTAGAGTCAACTAAAAAGTTAGATTAAAATAAGATCACTGGAAAATGACTGTCTTAATTGATTGTTTTCTGGTTGAACATTTTACCTGCTTTGCAGAATCATTAGATTAGTAATTAAATAAGATAATAAAAATTTTAAACCAAAAAGTATAGGAAGTCCTCACGTAGCATCGATAGGTTCTCATAAACTCTAACTAGTAAACTCTAACGAGTAAAAAAAGATATGACTAAACGAACTTGATCATATTGGTATAAACAAGAGTTAAGTTCCCGCGACATATTTTTGGTCACAAATGCATCATCAAACTTCTAAATAAAGACCAAAACACTTCTAATATTCAACATAGAAATAAATGTGAGCCGTACACATTTAAGAAAGATTAATAATAATTATGATAATTATTTACTCACTTATTCAGGTTCAGGGTGGTGGTGGTGGGACCCTAGCTTGGCAGCTTGGGGCTCCAGGTCCCCTTTCTATTGCAGGGTGCAATCACACACCCGCCCACCCACACTGGGAGAATGACCAAACTCAGCAACAGACAGTGACCTGGTAGGGAATAGATGTTTCTTCATGAACATTATAATGAAATTAGGTGAATGAAAGGACAGCATTGTAGGACTTCTTCTGTAGAGTAAAAACCACTTTTTTCTTTTTTCATTTTTGACTCTAGTCTCAATGTCCTTTTCTTAAGAATAATTTTATTGCCATTTTTCTCTGCATTTTCTCCTTTCCTTTCCTTTCTGTTCCGTTCCGTTCCATTCCTTTCCTTTCCTTTCCTTTCTCCTTCCTTCAATTTTTCCTGCTGTCAGTACTTGGGCCCATGTAGGTACAGAGTTCTATACAGCATATGTCACATTTCTCACATTCTAGAAAGGGTCTAGAAAGATCCCCTTGTTAAAAAATTGTATTCCAAGTAGCCTTTTAATTGGGTCATTAAGTTTCCATTGCTAATGTTCATGTCATAGAATATTCTCTTCTAAATTGTGGTCATTTAGTGGGGATGCAGGTAACATTTGAATTAGTATGAACAGCAGGTGTATTACCAAAGACTGGTGTACAAATGTGATGACAATTCTTCATACTTGCTAAATTGAAATGACCATGCACTCTGTGAAGCATTATATCACCTAATCATTCTGGTATTTCTACAGAGTATATAATAATAATATATCTGTTATGCAGACGGAGGAAATTGAGGTTTTGAGAACCTACTACATTAATTTACGCAGCACATAAAGTCATGAAGCCAAGATTTAAAACAAGTTATGTCTAAATTTAATGTGTGAGCTCTTCTTTTAATACACGTATGTCCATTTGTCCATCTGTCCTTCCTCTCTCTCTTCCTTCCCTCCCTCTCTTTTTCCTTTCTTTAGTCTCTCCTTTCTCCCCTCTTCCATCTCTCCTTAATTTTTTATTTTTTTCAAAGCCAGACCAATGGATAAAATCTCTATAAAAAAAGTCTCACAGCTAATCAGTGTACAATACAATAAAATAAATATCAGCTAGAGCAACTTTAGCATTAGGCTTCACAAAAGAATAGGGAAAGTAGAGAAAAAGGAAGAAAATAGTTGTGCCCGAATAAGACCCTTGCCTAAGAGAAAAGAACACATTGTTGAGAATTGAAGGGAAAGTTACTACCAATGAAAAATCTTCCTGTACAATAATCTGGCAGAGGAGATTGATAAAGGGGAGTATCCACTATTCATTGCCCCTAGTGACTTAGGTCCCAGCGTTCTATGCAGGGAGAGACGCTCTAGTCTAGGAAGTGCTGAGTCAGCTGACACTTCCTCGCAGGGCATACTGAGAAGGGAACGTGGAAAACAGACTGTCCAGCCACCCTATCAGTAACATGGATAAACAGCCTGGTAGAAGAAATACATACATGTGTGCCAAGAAAAGGACTCTTCTTATACAGGACTAATATTATATAGTTTTGTCCTGTGTGTTTTAAGAAACATTCAAAAGCACTTTCTACGTGCTGGAATACGACAGGGAATCGTAAGCTAAAGATGGTTACTAACATTCTTCTACCCTTGGAAAAATATGCCATGACCAAGGGAATAAAATGGTGTCAGGTGGACCATAATTATCAATATGTGTTCAAAATGTTAGAATTCGGGGAAATTACAATCTACCCTTTTATTGTTACCTGTGGCTTCTCATTTTTGTTAAGAAAACCACTGTGGGAATATAAAAAATCTCACACTTATTGTTCAGTATTGTGCTCAGCCACAGGAGAATCAGTATGGAAATTATTTTATATTTTATGCATAAAGTACTCTGAATATTGTATGTGTGGTGTGTGCATGCGTGTATGACGTATGTGTGTGTAGACATACACTTAAGCTTCTCAGTTACTTTCCAGCAAATATGTAATAATGTAGGATGGCTCTAATTTTCCCATTGGACCCTTTAATAAATGTCTGATGTTATCTAATCTTTAGTGATTGTTTATGAAACCTCTATCTCCTAAGTATATTATCATCATCACCATTTTATTAATGCCAAGAATTTATCTAAAGCTTATTTATTCAAGAACCATGCAATGTATTTTATATTCATTCTATTATTTAATTACTCAATGCATTTCTTATATATTTCACCCCAAATATTCTCACCATGGCCATAAAGGAAAATAACAGGAAAGCCTATCAATATAAGCCATAAATATATAATCACAATTTATAGCTTATAAAACCTTCGAAACTCAACCTCCAATAAAATTGGTCATACATTTTTTTCTGATAAACATCGCAATTTTTAACCATAGCATAAAATGAGGACTTAATTTTCAAACAGGTTTAAAAATTAATTTACAGGCACCTCTCAAATAATGGCAACAGCCTATACCAGCCTCTTCTATCTCTGCAAAGAAGCTGTGCTTCAATTGCAAATCATTTTTATCAAGCCATTAAACAGACTCTCCATTAGGCAATGCTTGGCCTGTTTCTGTCTTGTTTGCCCATGAACTTGAACATTAAAGAATCACAGAAATCAGTCTACCCATATTACTTTAGAAAGTTTCTCGATATAATGGGAGGAGAGAAATTATTTTTTAAGAGCCATGTTAAGTTTGAGCTGGTTGAGCTAAAAAGCTAATGCAGAAGTCCTCTTATTTTAGAGAGAGTTTGTTTTTTGATTTGGGGAAAAAAAACATTAACGATCACATTAGCTGTGAAAATAAATTCTGCTCCCAGACTAGACTAACATGGGGGAAACTTAAATAAATTGTGTCTATGTCCTTTGCCTCAGTATAACTACCTCTCATTGATCTGTCAGTATCCCCAAACTCCATCTGGGGTCCCCTTTAGCTTGTCATGCCTGTGATCTTATAGATGCCTGTTGAGTGCTGAAGCAGTTACCCTGCCTTAAACTATGGCTAACCTGGTTGCTTGTGTTGGCCAAAAAGAATAAACTTCTTAGAAAGTTATTAGAAAAGGCACTGTCTCTCTTTCCTACTGTCCTTGAGGCTGCAGCCCACCACCAAATATAGTGGACATGGGGAAACCAGACCCACAGAGGAGGAGACCTGGGCCTGGTCACTTCTAGAATCTCTGTACTGAGTTTGGTTTGAAACCAGCTCTGTCCCAAAACTTCTTGGGACATTCTACTTTTTCTTAGGTCAGTTTGGATGGGGTATTCTCTTATCTGAAAATCATAACCCTGCATACTAAAATAGATAGGGTTTTGAATCTTCTCTTTAATGGACATGGGTGATAAGAATTTGGAGTCTCCACACTTTCGGGAAGAGAATAGAAATGGAGAAGATTCTTGGTAGAAAGACTTGGTTTGGGGATTCCAGGGATAAGTCTTCACCAGTTACATAGTAGATAGTAGGCTAAGTCTGTTCTGGGGCAAAATCTTCTAGGGCATGAAGAGGGTGTGGCCAAATACGTGCTCCCAAGATGCCATCTGTTCTGTGCTACCCCAACTCTCCCAGACGTACCTAAAATGACATCAAAGGAAAAGCACAGCCCAGGAACTGAACTTACCATGGTATGACTGAAAATTCACCAGGGGCAAGAAATCTACACTGAAGGTGCCCAAAGGTCATTGGACACCTTGGGTTCTGGTTAATATTTCTGTCTTATTTCAGAGGACTCATGCCATTTTGGGAGAAAATCAATCTATATTGCAAAAAAGATTATAAATTCATTTACTCAATATAAAAATGAGCCTAACCAATTATTTGATTTTATGTAGAAGAAAAATGGTATGTTAAATACCTTTTTAAATTTTTAAGTAATTTAGCTAGACTTGTTAATGCTTGCCACGTAATGTTAGGTGATAGAATTTTAAAACATATCGATCATTCTGAATTGGCTGAGGTTAAGGGCCTTTGAAGTACCATCAATCTTTTAGATATGTATGACTCTAAAGAACCCACTCAGCCCACTATTTCCTATGTAACTGGTGAAGACTCATCCCTGGAGTTCTGAAAATTAATTTAACCCATCCAAGCTCAGTTTTCTCCCTGTACAATTGAGGTAATAAAGGTTGGAAGACATAGGGCTCATGGTGTTTAGCACAGTACAGGTTACTGAGTACATGGGGAGGGCATCTGGGTTACTGGGTGCTGCTGTTATTATCAACACTGTCATTCCCTTCTCTTTATATACTGAATTTGGGCATAGATTGGTGAATTGGGAATTCTGAAAATTTGATTGATATTCTTAGTTATTTATCCTTGATCCTTACCCTTGATCCTCTAGACTGCAGTCTCCTGTTCTCTAAAATGAGGGATACTGGATGGTCTTCCAAGTCTGAAGTATCTGGGGAGAGTCACAGTCACTGCAAACATAGAGGCTATCCATGCTTCTTTCTCCGACAGTGCAGGGTCTCTGCTCAATAAACATAAAGAACAGACACCATTGAATTGATGAGGACCCAGTGTCTCTTCCTTCAGAGTTGGTTCTTTGTTAACAGTATGCTTCCTTCCACAGATTTTACCCAAATACTGGCGAAGCTAACATCTTCACACTAATACCATGAAGAAATTGCAGCCCTGATTCAGAGATCCCAGTTAGCACGGAATTGAAACGTGTGCTTCAGTGTTCAGCAGCTATTAACCTGTGTTCCAGGTAAAAGCCCCTCCATTTTCCCGTCTGTACCTCTAATATAAAATGTGAGAGACATGCTAAGAACACAGGGAGGAAAAAGAACACATCCTAAGAAGGCAGGGGGAGATTGAAAAAGCTGGGTTTGTGTTAGATTAAGTTTTGAAGGAAAGCCTTGCCCTTGGGACTGTCCTCAGCAAGTTTTCTTCACCCTTCTCCTCTCCACTTCCACTCCCCAGGCTTTAAATAGGATAAAGAGTTAAACCTGTTCCTAGGGGAGTTGTATTTATGAGTGTTTATGTGCATTTAGTGAAGACAGGAAATATTCTATTAACAGACTGCTTCTGGGGGAAATTGATCTGCCTACTTTAGGTAAGAAAGTAAATGTGTCCCTTTAACCTTAAATTGGTATATCAGACACTACAAACTCCAATTATCTTGACAAAAATGATTTAATAAATGAGAGAACAATAGGAAGACCTAGAAGGAAGACTCTATAGGAAGGAAAAGATACTGCAAGAGCCAGGTCTTAGGGAGAAGACCTGGTCTTAGGCCTGTCACCCGGAGAAACCTCAGAAGCAAAAACAAGTAGTATTCCAGGGCGTAAGCTACTCCTGGAGATAAGTCTGTTTAGAAAATGCTGTTTCACATTCAGCAATGAGATGTGGTCGTCCAGTTTCACTGAGCAGATGTTTAGTTTTGTTTTCAAATCATTTGGATCGTTTCCATCAGTTTGCAAATATGGGATGAGACCCCATATTGACAGACAGACAAAAACAACACCTTGTGTCCTCCCTACCTCCGCCCCCAATTTCTCCAATACACTCTGGGCTCCTGAAAAACAATTTTTTTTTTTTTTTAAATGAATGAAACAAAAACTCAATACTATGGATTTGTAAAAATATTTACTAGAATTTGGTTTAAAAGTCATATGGATAGTTTCTGTTTCTTTATTAAATTTTTAGAAGGGCTACAACCCGATTGCCAACGAATAGCAAAACACTAATCCCTTCATGTAGACCAGCCATGATTTTACCTTCCACCCTGGACTGAGGGAGGAAAATAATGTTTAGGAGGTTGTAAGCCAACGTGCAGTTACAAAATTGGGCCAGTGATATGACAACTATTTAAAAGTTTGAGTTTGCCATCAATAAGGAAAACTCAGAAAATTTCCTTTGGCCTTTTATTTTTTTTCCCCCATTTTTGCTTATCCTATAGAATCCTTCCTGTAGACATGGTGAGATACTTTTCGACAACAGACTGTGCTGAACGGGAGCTGTCCAGGTCTTTATGGTCCCCACCAGATTCATTCTGGCAGTTTGTTTGCTGACCTGGGTTCTGCAGACACTGAATCTGTTCACTCTTGACATATAAAATCATGTCACATGAAGGCGACATAGTTTTAAATTTGTCTGGACAAATCTCTTAGCTAATTTCACAAAAGAAATAAGCCTGGTCATAGAGGCTACCTATGTCTTTTAGAGCCTGGATGAAATTTCAGTGGGAATTAAACGTGGGGATATCAAAAAACACTGGGGTTCCCCTCCCCTTCTCTCCCCCTGTCTCTGCCTCTCACGCACATGTACCCCCTGATAAATTGACACAAATTGACACAACAGCCAAGTACTGATGATTGATAAAAACCAGTTCCCATGCTTTGGCATCTTTTTAAAGAGGGTGGCTTATAAATCAAAATACCTGAGACAAAAATAAAAGGTCATATCCACTAGAGGAAAGAATCAGTGAGGTTTGTGGGTTCTGCCTTCCACCAAATCCTTCCCTTTGACAATATTTCTCTAAATTTTAGTGTCTTCTTTTAAGAGAATGAGCAAATCCAGGTACTTTCCATGGTACTTTATAATTATCTTTGCTTATTTCCAGCTTCTGGTACCACTTAGATTTTTACCTTTGTCTAAAATGCCTGCGATTTCAGAATTGCCTTGCTGGGAGTGTTTGTTAGTATTTATTAGTTCAACATTCCTTGGGTTTTCCCCCCTCATTTTTGAGGAGAAATTCAAAAAAATGAAGTGTATAATGATGTTGGGAAATACACCTCTATGATTCCTTGATTTTAGCAGGTGACACTGTTGAAGTTCTAAGGTGGTAGCCCCAATGCGTAAGTCTTAAATGTGTTTGGTACCAGAATTCTGTGTCGATTTGGTACTTTGTTAGCCTAAAATTCTGAACATGGGACCATTTTTCAAAATTTGTTTTCTATGGTTACTCGTAAGTCAGGAGTTCCTCTCTCTTCTTTCTCCAAATGATCACCATTTGGTCTTTCTTGTCATTTTTTTCCAGGTTCCATTCTGTGATTTTTATAGCTCCATATTAGGGGCCATTTGGATCTGACTTTCTCAAAAATGCAATACCTTACAGATTACCCGATCCACTTCTCAAATGTAAATAAGTCTTAAAATATAAAGCTTCATTATGGACAAACTTCCAAAGTTCATGTGTTTAAGATATTCATCAGAAGTTGTGTACACACACGCACATACACAAAGAGTAAAATAGGTACAATTATTATTTTCTGTGAGAACAAATTCATATTAAAATGTCCATGCCTTTGACAGAGCATTCTCAGCTGAAGAGCTCCTCTTTTTTTAGCATTGTAAAACTCTACAGATTATTTCTTGCTCTCAAACGCCTATGTGTGTATTTATAATAACAGAGGAAAGGAAAATGTCCTTTTGAACAGGAAACTTTCTTCTCTTTCTTAAGTGGCAACAGCAGCCTCACACACAATGATAATTTGCATCTAAGCCATTAGTTTATAGACGCCCCCCACGGGCAGTCTGAGACTGACGGCCTGATTTCCTGAGCCATATTGTTCTGACATTTTTATACAGAATGCTTGTTAAAAGCATCGTCATGCATTTCTAAGGGACCTTAAAAAAATAATAAATCCAAGCCATCTTGCTATTATTTTCACAAATAAATGCAAACCTTGTCTTTTGGCACTGCCCGGCAGTAACTTCTCCACACATCCATACTATGGGTATTATCAGAGAGAAAGTAGGCAAGGTTTTTATTCTTTCGAGAATTATTTCATTTTCCTCTCAGATATTTTCCTGGGGGGAACAATTGAATATAGGGGATGAATAGAAGCTGATAAAAATGATCGCCCCACAATGTAGTTTTCCTAAGAAAAGCCAGAAAACCAACTGGGGACACTAATCTAGATGTAAGTCAGTAGGAGGATGTTGAAAAAGTGGGAGCAACCCATGGCATAAATGGGTGTCTGAAAGAGAATGAAAATTCCATTAAGGTAAGAGCTGTTGCCCAAACTCTGGGAGTTCTTCTCTCTCTTTACAGTGTTAACCTATAAAGTGTCCCTTATTTTTGACACCAAGCATGTATTGGTAATGATATAACAGGTTCTAAACTTTGCAGATGATGCCTGTCCTAAAATTAATAAATTAAGTCCTGCCATGGTTGTAATGTCATTTGTCATGTCATTTGTGTGTCCAATAAATGAATACATGTACTTGTAAATGACTCTTTTTGGTAGGACTGATTATATTAGTAGCTTCCTCCTTCAATGGATAATAAAAATAGTCAGTCTAGCTCATTACAAATGGGTTGCATCCAACTTTTCTTTAAAACAATGTCATTATTTTTCACAAGATTTCAACTCCCACCCATTGACTGTTTACTATTGATTATACCGTGAACATAAAAGACATAAGCACCCGTGCAAGTTAAATCAGGTGTGTATTTACTTTCAGTCATGTCTATTTTCACCACAAATCAGGTGTTCTCCACCAGGCTGATGTAGAAAAGAGCCTTCTTGTGACCGGTCATGCAACAATCTCTGCTTTTTGTCTGTTCTGCATTCTTTCTTTATGGGAACCCCTCCCTCACCCCATGGTCCCAATAAAGCCCATGGGACTTGGTCAGTAACACACAGGCTGGACACTCATAGGAACACATCTAGTCAGCAGGTCACCCACCCAAGCCCATCTGTCTTTATGCAGAGCATTTCCAGCTGTAATTTGAGTTACATGTCTCAAGCTCTTGCATCATGAGGTCCAACCATGTGGTGCGAGGGTTATTTTGACCATTTTCTGAGATGAATGGAGAGAGTCTCAGAGTAAGAGGGAACAGAACCAATTTGTCAAGGAGGCAGAGCCTAGAGAGAATGGAAGGACAAAGATAACACCTTGACGTAAACTGTGCTTGGACAGACTCCCCAGTCAGGGAATCTGGCTGCCCTTCTAAGATTTTTAAACACTACTTTTAAAGAAAGTAAATAATAGTTACATTGGATAATTGAGCCTTTGGAAAAAGTATAATGAATAAGAAGTCAGTGTAAAGAACGAATTAGAACTCATTAATGCCGGGTGGGAACATTTACTATATTGAGATTTTATCTTTCATCCATTGTGACTCCTACATGAAGAGACATGTGGTGGTTGGAAGGGGTATGCATGGTCACACAGGCTGTTTGACGTGACGTAAGGCTGTAGAGGGAAACGGGGTCGTCGTGGGTCAGGTATTGGTGTGACTCCAGACAAGCCGTGTGACTCCAGACAAGCCATGTGACTCCAGACTCTGAGTAAGCTACTTACCCATGCTGAACCTCAGCTTCTCAGCAGTAAAGCCCTGTAGTGTTAATAGCTCTTTCACAGTATTTTTATGAGGGCTAGAATAAATCATGCAAGGAAATGTGCTTTGAAAACTGTAAATAAGTTACTTAAGTTCAAGTTCTCGCTACTAAGAAGTAGCTGGCTATAAGGACTGTTTGATACTAAAGAAGACTGGAATCAAGTCCATAGCAGGCATCTTATTTTCTTTTTAGAACAGTGGTGCTGTCAGGGAGCTTGTTTCTATTTATTTGAGGTCTCAGGTTTCTTTGAGAATATGACTACAGGCAGATTCTCTTTCTAAACATTGCTCATGTGCATAAAAAATAAAAAAAATTGAAGACAACTTCTGGTCATTATGAATTGGGTTAGGACCTCTGTTTTCTCTCTTAATTTATGTCTTTCTTCATTTTTTTTTTCTTTCTATTACTTGAACATGAGCTTCAGAAGTACGTGAACTTCGATTTTCTCTCTGCTGCTTTAGCAGCACCAGTGACAGGGCCTGGCCCCTTGTAGGTGCTCCACAGCTGCATGGTGACCTTATGAGTGGATTCTAATGTACAGAAGCACAGGTTCATGGAGCTAAGGAAGAAAATGATAACACAGTCACAATGACCAGGGACTCTAGTGAAGAGAGTGCAGGGAGGTAAATGCAGAACTGCTAAGAAAATGTGCGTGAGGTATGTACCAAAAGTAGACTGAACTTCAGAAATACCACAAAGGACTGCCTGGGAGTCGACCTTTGCAAAAGGCCTCGAGTGTGGATTTCAAACATAGCAGGTGCCAAGGAGTAAATTCCAGAGTTATAGAATAGCTTGAGAAAAGTATAGAAAAAGTTTAATTTTAGGTCAGAAGTTGAAAACTAGCTGCTAGGAAAAGTTGAAACTCATATGCTTTCTTGAATATCAGATGTAAAAAAACGGGAACTTAATTACTTAATAACTTATTACTTAAAAATATGTTTGCCTTCTCTTGGATGGTAGAAAAGTACCCAAAGTCTGACTCCATCTCTGGAGTCAAACAGTGGCTCTCCGCTATAGATGGGGATTGCACTGTCATTTCTGCTCTCCGTCCATGTCACTCATTTATGAGGCAGTTCAGACCATGTAATCACTTGAGTTTTATGTACCCTGGTTCAGAAAGTTCTAGAGCTTTTCAAATGTCCTTCTCTTTTGGAAAGAGGTTTTTTATGGAATGACTCCTGTGGTAGAAAGTAATTAGTGGGTAGAGCTGCTGCATGTTGTCAGCTCACTGTTGAAGACCAATGCAATGTAGAGGCAGATGAATGTACAACAAGATTTTAAAGAAAAAATGATGGAAAAATATTGATGTGCAATTATGAATGATTATGAATTGAATGATGTGAACAAAAGCAGACACGATCACTGTAGGAAACTATCCAGTTGGGAGGTTGCTGCAGACTTCGGAGAGGAGATTATATAGAAGAAGGTGGTTTTTTGGGAATTTAATTCTTTAAATCAATGATCATATCCATCACTCATGGACTGACAATTTCCAATATATCAATCATCATGTTAATTGAACCCCCTTCCAAAAAAAAAAATGCTGGTGATGCCCAGAGCCTACCCCCAAGCAAGAGAGGAAACAAGATTTAGGAGAAAGATTAAAAACCTCAGAAGCCCAGACTGGAGGAAGAGAAAGTAATTTGCTTTGACCTAGGCAATAAATCTGCCTGGCAGTAATGACCATCTCTTGACACCGGTAAGTGACATTGATCAAGTACACTGTCCCAGGCTGTTCCCTCCATTCCTCTGAGCCACAAAGCCTCTCCCAATTGTTCATGTCACTGTTTATGAACAGATATCAAAGAGCAGAGATAAAAGGCTGATGAAGGTATGATGACCTCATTAAGCTAATGTGAACCTGGATTGAAATCATCACAGACGCCATTTTGGGAACCAGAGCAGTTCACTGTCTTCTGTTTGTTTTTTTCTTTTCACATGTAGAAATATTCTCATAACTCGATAGACAATTTTAAAGTTGTCATTGGAACAAAAAAAAAGAAAAAAAAAAAAAAAAAAAAAAAGAGCAGATCCAGTAGAATATACAATTCAATGTTACTGGTGATTCAGCCAACTGGGTGTGGTCACAGGAAAGTTGTTTATCTTACTTATTTGAAAATTTGGGAACAAAGTTTCAAATATGAGGTGAAGCATATTTCTTTTTTGTCTCCCACCCTGATTTACTGCAAAAAGTCTTAGTTATAAGTTGTTGGATGCAGTGATCCCTGATTAGTGACCTTGCAGAGTTTTCTTTGTCACTTGAAATTAGCACAATATTCAAAGTAGCATTTAACCTGCATTTTAAATTTGTCCTTATTTAATATGTACAAAATGATATTCCTATCACAAGTCCCGAAAAAAATATAAATGTCCCTGTGCTCATTCTCTAGCTAATGAAATGAGGCATCGCTACCAACACCCCCACCAACACATGACCTCGCAGACCCCATTCATCTTCCTCCCCACAAATAGGCTTGTAAGCATTGTGGGTCTTGTGATGAATCATCCTCTTGTTTTATTATCCTACATGTATACACAGAAACAAGCAACATAGTGCTTAGTTTTAGAGGTCTTTAAAATTCCTCCTGTTAGTGAAATTATGCATAATGTATTCATCAACTTTTTTCTCTTACTAAACATTACACTCTTAAGGTTCATCTGTGTCAGTGTGAGCGACTCTGGGCCGGGAGTCAGTCAGCAAACCACAGCCCAGGGGCCACATCTAGCCTGTCGCCTGCATTTTATTTTATTTTACATTTTACAGCCGGAGAGTTAAGAATGATTTTTTTCTCTTCACATTTGAATTAGTGATACTTTAAATATTTCATAAATATAATAGTTATATGAGTATCCACATAATATTCATTTTATCTTAGATGACAAATCCTAAAATATTTACTCCTGGGGCCCTTAAAGAAAAAACTTGCTGACTCATCCTCTAAGCCATTCATTTCATGGTAAGATTTTGATTTTTTGAAGATGCCGCAGTGGTAAAATATCAAGTCTCAAGGTGAAGGCCATTTGGGTTCTTTTTCTTATGAGGTTTTAGTTTCCTATTATAAACACTCTTGGCCCAGATTGGTGTACACATTTCTCCACGGTACAGGTCAGATGGTAAGTTACGTGTGTCTTCGCTTTTACCAGACAATGCCATATCTTTTCCCAAAATAGCTGTGCTAATTCATGGCCCCATCAGAAGTACCATAGTAACAGTAAAAGGAGTCATTTGTCTATTTTCTCCACTTCTCTCCCCAAACTTAACTACCTCTATAGCTGCCTATATAAGTGAAATATTTTTATTCACTTAGAGAAACCAAGATAAATAAAATCACCAGTGACTGAGACCCAGGCATTACGCACATGCATACATTTTTAAAATAAATTTCCCAATAGGCTATTAAAGTTTCTGATAGATACTGATTCATTTAACTATACTAGCTATACTAATATTGTTTCACTTGATCTTAAGATAATTTTATTCAAAATCATGTTTATATTTATGCTATAAATTCAGAGATACACGATACTCAAATATTAACAACATCTTTAGTAGAAGCATTTTTCTAATTTTAAAGTTATATTCAAATTATGTGTGCATATATGTAAAAAACAGTTAATGTTACAAAATGAAGTTTCAATAGAAATAACAGCAATCTATGCCAGATGAAATATGATTTGTAAGTGTCTCAAAGTGTTTGAGGAGATAAGAAATTCTGACAACCAGGTTACAACCTCTAAAGGCCATTTTGCTCTCTGAACTGATTTATAAGACCATATTCTCTCTCACAGGGAAATTGTACCTCATCATGGAAATGTGAACCAATCCATCTTGGGGAATGGTACTTATGTAGATGACTCTATTTAGAAATGCTATTATAGAGCGAACCTGGGAAGTACAATTTTCCTCCCCACTCAGCATGTCTTTGGAATTATTTTTCTTGCAGATCAATGGAACAGAGAGTTGAACTTGGTTTTCTTTGTTGGCATTCATAGTTCGGGTACCCCCAAGTGCTTCATGTAATGAAAAACAGGCACGTTGGTACCTTTAATAAAACATTGACAATAACGCTTTCTTTTCCCCTGGCATGAGTACAGAAATGGAACTGAATTGGAGTCAAACAGCATGAGAAAAGATGCATTTCTTTAATATATCAGAAAAAGATACATAATTATAGATTTGTCAGAGTTCTGAATCAGTAAACTCCTAGCATTCAGAGAGGCCGGAGAGCAAAGCCTCCTTGTTTATTTTCAGTTATTTGTCTAACGTCACATCATGATGAATCCCCAAGGACAGGGACTACATTGCCTTCACCTGTTTATTGCCTGATACATAGCTGCCTAAAAATCGAAAGCACACATATATGAATAAATACAATAGGTACTCCCTTATATTTCATGAGATAATGATATCAAAATTGAGTACATTTTTATTGATTTCCTGAAGTGTGCTGGATGGCAATTATCAATATTTATTAGAGAGGTTTCCAATATTTATACCAAAACAATAGCAACTACAGTGCTATTAGTCATTGATAATATTAGGACTTAAAAATATTTCAGTGTCTTCTAGCCATTGCTCTGAATGTTATTACTGGCTTTTCTTTGGTGACAGCACTGGATTCCTAATTTTATAATTTAACAAGAATATAACTTGGTATAGTTATATTCTAGTATATAACTAGTATATCCTATCATGCTATCACCATTATTGGGAATAGAAAATAAGTAAGGAAATCCTCTAAACTGAAGGATTGTACAGGAGCTGCTGAAGTCAGGCCAGTCTTGACTGCTTCAAATAACCAGAAAATAAATGCTAAGCCCACCAGAAGAAATGATAAAGTCCAGAAGAACTGTGGCATCTGAGTGGTCAGGAGAGGGTGGTGGAAGGGCAGACAAGGAGATGGACACTAAAGGACTGGAGAGATGCAAAGTGTGGGAGGTTCCGTAGCACCCATGCTGACCGGTCCAGTCTCACACCCTCTGTCATTCATGAAAGTGGAACCTGTGATGTGTTCTACGAAGGGAGAACCCATCATTTATATTTCCAGGAGGTTGGGCGATGGAAGGTATTGATCACCTGTCTGTTGGCCTGCTTCCTCCTCCTGGAGGCCCACTTACTCCTGCAGGAGCCAGGATTCCTGTGGTGAGAGAAAGGCTGAGGGGATTAACCCGGACTCAGAACACTACCACAGGGGTTATTTTCATTGTTGTTAATCCACCACTGCTATGCTAGTTTTGAAACCATTGTCAGCTGAATTGCTTTAGCTTTACAAGCATCTAGCAACGGAGAACACCTCCTTCCCTCCACATTTCCCTGCTCTGCCTTGCTTTGTGCTTTTCTCCTTGCAAGCTAAGAACCCAACATCAATATTTTAATGACATTGTGGACAGAGCCTGACTTGAGATTTTGTAGAACTGTAGATAAACAGACCCAAGTGTTATCTGAACCCTCACTCAAACATCCCATGGCGTCCCAGGCAGCTTACTTAACTTCCATAAACTTTGGTTTCATCAGTTATAAAGTAAAGAAGGGAACACCTGTACTGTAGAATTACACTGAACAGTAATATGCATACGATACCTAATTCATTGCTTAGTCCCATAGTAACTGATCAAAATATAATAGTAAAACTACTTATAGGGCAGAAACTGGGCAAAATTCTTTTGTTAGGAGCCTCCATATGTCAGGGGTTCCACATATAACATCATCCTCATTTTCTTAATGGTCCTGAGACAAAGGAACTGTTATTCTTGGTTAACAAAATACCTGCATCTCAGAGAAGTGAAGTGACTTCACTGACTTAACTCGGTGAAGTCACTTAAATGAACTGGGTTTAAACCCGTGTCTGTCAGGTAGCAGTGGCATCTAAACAAGAATATGGTAATCTCCATTTGACCCCAACATTTTCAAAATAGCCAATTATCATCACAGAACTGGTTGGATTGCAGTTGGCTTGTTCTTCAGAACAGAGGTTGGCAAAAAGGCCAGAGCCATCCACACACTCAAAGGCAACATGAGGGTGCTGATTGTGTTTTGAATTTATGTTGAATTTCATTTAAAAGCCACCAAAGTCATACATGGCAGGGACCAGAAATGTAAAATTACAAATAAAAATGGTGCAAATGGTTCTACCTGAGTGGGAAATGCCCAATCTTTCACCAAAGTGGTATGTTTCTTCGGGACATGGTCAACTACAGAAGGGTTCTCTTTCCTAAACCTTAGAGCTGATCCATTTCCCCAAGATGGTAGGTAACTAACTCCATGATGATGAGATTGGGCCTCCAGGCATCTCTGCTGGGTTGCAGGTCTTCTGCTTGAGATGTACATTCAGCAGAGATGCCCAACTCTGGCTCCTTTCCCTACAATTGTTTAACTCGTCATCACCCACCTCCTCTCACCCCCTCCTCCTTCTCTCCTTCTCCCCTCCATCCCTTTCCTTCTCTCTTCACTCTTCCTTTCCTACTTCCTCTTCCCCCTCCTCCTTCCTGCCTTGCCCTTTCCTACGACCCATCGTTCTTCTCTCCTACTTTACCTACTCTTCTTTATTCCCTACTTCCACTTTCCTCTTCTCTCCTTTATCCCTTTCCTTTCTCCTTCCCATGGTTATTCTTCCTCTTTGTCCATTTTCTCCATGCATCTTTACCTCCCAATTACAGTTTATTGAGATCATTGTTGATTCACAGGAAGTTGTAAAGACTAACGTAAAGTGACCTCCATGTATACTTTATTCAATTCGCAATATTTTGCAAAACCCTAGTATAATATCATGACCAGGATACTAGCATTGAGGCATTCTACCAGTCTTATTTAGATTTCCCCAGTTACACTCCTATGTGAGTATATGTGTTTTTATGTAATTCTTTACAATTGTAACACTATGTCGGTAAGTATCTCCACAGCCACAGTCAAGATACTGAACAAATCCAACACCGCTAAGATCTCTCTTTTATAACCACACCTTCCTTCTGGATGCCCCACCCCTCAAAGCTTGGCCACCACTAATCTGCCCTCTCATCATACAATTGGGGCATTTAAAAATATTACGTAAATGTAAATGATTCTGTGGCCATAAAATCACAAATATTAAGGAACATGGTAAGAGTCATTAACTATCTGGGCTTCTAGATGAGAGCCAGGAGATATGAAGTAGCCACCATCCAGGACCCCACAGACAGGTGCTGAGATTGAGATGGGCATTCCAGGCAGCAGGTGTGATGGGCTGGCGGGGCTGGCATGCTCTGAGGCATGAGATGTCCAAAGGGGTTAAACTTCTCCTGCCCAGAAATACTTAATGATGCTTCAAAGGAAGTGCCATCAAGCTAAACATCAAATTAATCCCTTCTTAGAAAGGATGCTGATAGAGAATTGAATACACTGGTATAGATGAGTTGAATTGTTCTTCCATTTTCTGAACAGAAAAGCAACAATTGGAGAGAATTGCTCTGGCAACAGTAGTGGCTACGGAGGCATGCAAATAGATCAAGGTCACCACGGGTTAACAGTCTGGTACTTTATAACATGTATTGGAAGAACAAAACTCCCATAAAAATCAGTTGATAAAAACTGCAGCTAAAGGGAACTCTGAGCAATGGTAGTAGCAGAGACTGAAAAAAAAAAAAAAAAAAAAAGAAAAAAGAAAAAGCAGGATATTATTTTTCCTGAAAAGATACATGTAGTAGTTCCCAGGGAGATGACATGGAGAAATGTCTAATGTGGACACAAAGGAGGCTTTCAGAAGACCAGATGGGACCAGAGGAGAATAGACATTTTCTTATCCCAGATTTGTATAAGAAAGAAACAGAAATTGACGTCAGATAACCTCAATGTTTATAATCGCACACACTTGGGTTTTAAGCCATGTGCAACTAAACATATTTTTATCTCAGTTCAGAGTAGAGGCCTATTCATTCTAATATTGAACCATTTCACGTACTATCCATTTATTTAACAACTTCCTCAGGGATGGAGACCTTTTCCTATTTGTCTTTGGCTTGAGATAGAATGGAAAACTATTTATTCAAAAAATACTCACTGAGTACTTGCCGGACACTGTGGATACCACCAAGACACTGAACATAAAAGACCTAATTCTTTGTACATTGGAACTTAGACTCTAATAGATATATTTTCTTATGTATACAGCCAATAAGTATTTGGTAAATATCTATCATGAGCTTAATTCTGTTCTAGATACAGAACATAGAGGCAACTATAAGAAAAGTGAAATAGTGAAGTTTGTTATTAGAGAGACAGCTGTGGAGTATGCAGGATAGAACTGTTCAGAGACATAGAATTGATGGGTATTAGAGAACATGACTGGAATAGCCCCATAAACCAGAGTCGGCAGAGAAGAGACAACATTGAATCTGGGGTCAACAGAACAAAAGTGAGTCTCCCCTGGTAAGTCCAAGGAGTGGAGGATTTCAGGCAGAATAAATGCTTAACAAATAATTAAATATAATTGTTTAACCAACATTCTCCTAAGCATCATATTGATTTTCATGATCTGCATTTTCTTTTCTTTTCATTTATACTAAATTTCTATGGTTCTAAAACACATTAGGTAGAAACTCTGCCAGTTTTCCCTTTACACAGAAAGTGTTTCCTATGTGGTTAGCAACTTCTGATAGTTCTCATACCTCCCAATTCAGGGTCATTGTTGACCATGCTCTCGGGATAAGGTTTGAATTTTACTTATGCCTTTAGGGCAAAAGATACAGGTTTTAGCAAAGCTAGTTGGAAATTTCCCTAGGTTCAGGATACTGAGGAATAGTCGAATAGCATAAGCAACAGAAAAAGACTCAACAATTGATGCAATAACTGGGAAAAAAGTTAAAAGCCATGCTAAATGAATCATACATGCTCAAATAGATGGAAAAATATGCTGGAAAATACAGCTGGCAAAAGATGTTTGTTTTTATCAAAAGTTGCTCGAAGGCATCGTCATAGCTACAGAATCCTTAAACATTTACAAAGGCCTAAAAAATAGCTCTTCATTGATTTTTCTTTTTTACCTGCTGTATTTTATGTATTCTGAAAGCTTCTGGTGCTTTTCTAAACAAGGGTTTCTTCATATCTGCCAGATTTTATGAATGATCATTTTCTGGTGATTCAATCTAGGAAAATCCCTTTTGCTGAGACAGTCTCTAATGGTTACATTTATAGTCTTCTTACTTGTTTTATTACTCAAGGGGACCTTCTATTTCCCTAGTCTAAGCACAGAGGATATGAACAAAAATAGCTGGAGTTAGACTTTCTCTCCTTCAGTCCTCTAGTAGGCAATATGGGTTTTTAGACCTTAGAGCTCCAAGAGCTTTTCTGGGTCCTACCTCCAGATTTGGGTCACGCAAATGTGCCATCAGCAGGCCTGTGCTTCGGGCAAAGCCCAACTCTACCCTCTGTCTTGTGGCTTGTGTTCATCATGACTTCTTCTAAAACCCACCACAGAGAACTCAGACCTTCTATTCTCTATGCTTAGACATATCACTGAGGGTTGCAAGGATCTCAAAGAGATCAGGTTTTCTTGAACTTTCTTTGAGACAGATTCTGGTGTATGGAGGAGATACGCAAAGGAAACCTACAATGATGTGAAGGAAGGAGGGGAGGGAAGCTGGAGATAACAAGTACAAATGTGATTTTAGGAACAGTCCAACCTCAGCCTGTTCCTCCAGGGAACTCTGGAGCATACATGGGACTACAATGCAACCCAGCTTGAGAAAAGAGGGTTGGGGTTTTACACTCTGTACTGGTTATCAGCTGTGACTCTCCCTTGAAAAAAAAGGTAACTTGTCAGGCATTTCCAGATGAGGTGGGTCCTAGCAGGCCCAGGCAGATCTCCGGAGAAGAATGTGGCCATAAGCTATGGGCACCCAGCATCCCTTGCAATTGGAAATGGTACTCTAGTCTGGCAGGAGGGATCCAGGAAGGGGTCAGTAGTGTCTTCCACACAGCTCTAACACATCACCTTGGAGGTTGTTTTGTTTTTCCCATCATTGGCCATTCTGGGTTGTGAGGTCAGCCATATTTCTAAAATTATTTTTGCTTCCCTGTAAACAATTAAAAATCCATAACTGATTCTTTCTAATTCACTCCTAAAATGGCTCAGCTTGAACTTGAAACACCAAGAAGCTCCAAACAAAAGATCTAATTACTCAGGTTAAAAATGTCATGGATGATATATTGTCTGTGGGGCTAGTTGTGATTCCCTTAAATGGAATGTTGTGTTCATCAGTTAAGAGGGTCTTTTCAGCAGAGCAGAATTTCCCATTAAGGAACTAAATGTTAAAGTTTTATGCTTTAATCTAACTTCTCCCCGTTTGACTCTGGGGAAGTACGTGTGTACAATTGAGTGTGATGCGTAAACCCAGACTTCCAACTCAGCTGTGAAAGGCTAATTTAAGGATGCCTCACCTGGTGTCTAAATTAGAAAGTCACTCAACCTTTCAGTCTTCTTGAACTAAGTGTGACAACCACTGTTTACAAACTGTAGAGCCCTAGAGAAGAGGGATTATCAAACAACAGGAAAAGCACCAGTTACCAATGAATGAGTACTTCCTTAAGATCCAGGTATTTTTTTTTTTTTTAACAATTTTATATAGCTGATTTAATAATTTAACGAACGCTTTAAAGTACATATCATTATTCTTGTTTTATAAACAAAGGAATTGAAGCACAAGGAGTTCCTATTAAGGTCAAATTTCTGGAGATACAATGAACACAGTCACTGTTTTCATGGAGATAACTATGAAAAGAAAATTAAATTCTAACTGTGAGAAGTTTAGCAATGAAGTCTTACAACAGTTAAGACATCCTGCAATGGAGGTATGCGATTAACTCATAGTTCTCAGAATATTTGAGATAAAAAAGAGACAACAATAAAATTTGAGGTAGATGGAATAGCAGGTGCAAAACTCACATGGCCAGAGAATTGGTAATGGATTGGGGATGTTGGGGGGAGGTTAAAAGGGGTTAGGTTTCTGACTTGTACAAACTGAGGAATAGTCATGGCATTTATTGAAATGAGACACATCAGCTGAGGACCAAGTTTGTGGTAAGGTCATGAATTTTTCTCTGGACGCATAGGGCAAGAGGACAAGTGGACAGCAGAATGAAGTCTAAACGCGCACCTGGCTGGGGGAGGTGAGGCACCACTAGGAGCTGGGAGGTGACACAGATGGTGTGAGACTGTCTTTTCTGCCCTTCTCTTTCCTCTTTCCTTGATACAAGGTTAAAACTAGGACCCAGGATTGCTCAGCTGATTTTTGGTTCTTCTGAAGGTGTTTCCTTGTGTTCATTGAATTTGGTGTTAGTACAGAGGGAGGCGGCTGGGGGTTTCTATTTGGCCACCTTGCTTTGCTCCATCACCTACTTTAATATTTCATGAATTCTCAGCAGATAATAATTCTTGGTTGGAAAAGGAGATATCCAAATTGACAGACAAGAATGTGTTTCATTCCAAAACAAAGGCAACATGTTTTAATAAGAAAGAAAATGGTTTGCCTTCTTTTTTGTTCTTTAAAAATTCCTTCTTCTACACTACTGTTGAAAAAAAATATTACTCACCTGGTCTTAGCACCAGCAGGTAAACCACACATGAGACACCGTGTGTTGAAAGGTGCTCAATCTCTAACCAATCACTGTTTTTCAAGAGTCCTGAGAGATGTCAGAATAACACAATTGAAACTCTAAATAAGGCAAAGTTCCTCGGTTACCTATTAAGGCCAAAGAACCCAAGAGTGAGCTTACTAAATTCTCTTTGACTGAGAGCAGGCAACAGCTGAGCAAACCTGTCATCTGAAATACACAAGAGCCTGAGGCTGCAAAGGAGGACTAAATTTAAAAACAAAACAGAAAAAGCCCACAACAGCATCTCCACTTCAACTTGGTGAATGGGACAAATCTGTCATCAGAAAGCTTTTCCAGGTATAAGCTACAGCTGTCCTTAAGCAGCCTGGCTCCCCCTGACCCTCTCGACAGACCAGTTTCCTTTCTCCAATCACTTTGCAATTGCAAATATAGAAGGTAGAATTCAGTGAAAATAATACTCAGCAGATAAAATCTATTGCGCATTTGCCTTATTTCAGATAAGCTCAAGAACAGGTTCCTTTTAAAATATTTTACTTTTTAAGCAAACGTGGTTCAAAACTTGAAACGCTTTTCTCAACAGAGGCTGCAGCTTAAAAAATGGAAATTCTAGGTTAATGGAGGAGAAAGAATGGGTCTTAAGTAATCGGCTAGTTAAGAAACATCCTACCTTCTAGAGTGGCTTCTAAGGTGCGTGAAAGAGTCATTCTCCAGTTTGTATAAAATAATTGCTAAGGGTGCTTGCTGAAAACATAGTGCTTGAAAACATAGATGATATTTTATCTTCCTTAGAGTTTTTCTTTTAATTATTTCATATACAGCCCTGAGAAGAGTGTCTAATAATGATAAATGTTAACCAACGTTGGGCCTTGTTTAGAACATTTCTTCTGTTTTTCCTTTGCTGCACTTCCAATTCTGTCATCTAAGCCCGCCTTTCCTGCCATCGCCTTCATTTCAGACTGAGGCTTGTCCAGGAGCAGACTCTGAGGTGGAGAAGACAGTGCAGGAGGTTGGATGAGAGAATGCTCTCGGTGTCACCCACCAAGGAAAGGGAAGGAGGTAGGACTGGACAGAAGGGGAAACTCGGCTGAGGTCCAGTCTCAACAAAGACCTCAGCTGATCTCAGCCTTGATGTTGGCACAGTTCTTCTGAATCAGCCTTAGCTGGAAGGTGTGTGTGTGGGGGGCTTTTGTCCCCCAAACCGCTCCTCATCCCTCATTGAACAGTCACCCCAGGCAGGGATGGGACACAACCTGGAGCAGGGAGTTCTTTCCAGCTGAAGCCCATTTCCAGCGAGGGCTGGTGTTAAGGGCCCCTTTGCTGTCAGCCCACCCAGCAGTTGGGGAATTCAATTAAACCCACAGAAACAACTGCATAGCACACTCTGGCTCCCAACACGCAACCTTTTTGTTCTTCAAACTCAAAACCTTGCACACAATTTTTCTTTTTCTATTCCATTCCAGATCTACCTTCAATATAAACAAATCTAGAATCTGAGGATTTTTTTTAACCACCTCTGCCACTGTCATTCTTGTTCCCGCCTCTGCCCTCTAATTTGGATGAGCTAACTGTCTCATGGAGCACTGTGATCTCCCTTCCCTTCCCTTCCCTTCGCACTCAGTACAGCAGACAGTGTGGCCATTTTAAGACATACGTCAGCTCCTCTCACGTCTTTGCTCCAAACTCCACGAGTTCCCCGAGTCACTGGGGCAGAAGTCAAATCCTTATAGCTTTCCACGGGGTCACGATCTGGCTGCCCACAACATCTCTGGCGTTACTTCCTGCCACTTAGATCCTGGCTCATCCAACTCCTGCTACGTTCTGCTTCAAATACTACAGACACCCTCCCAAGGCACATTTTATCCTTTGTTACCCTAAGTGTGATTGCCAAGTTTCCTACAACCCCACATAGCTCTCTACCTCTTTTTTTTTTTTTTTTTTTTGCACGTTTTGGTCAGGGCTGGGTTTGAACCCGCCACCTCTGGCATATGGGAAAGGTGCCCTATTCCTTTGAGCCAGAGGCACTGCCCCCTCCCTACCTCATTTTTACATCATTTTATCAGCACAGCCTTTTCTGGCTACTTCATAGAAAATAGGAAGCCCCAGGTTTTACTAATTCTTACCACCTTGCATGCATGCTGCTTTGCTCTAGAGCAGTGGTTCTCAATCTTCCTAATGCCGTGACCCTTTAATGCAGTTCCTGTGGGTCACGACACACAGTTGAGAACTGCTGCTCTAGAGCTAATCATTTCTTCTATTATTTGGCTACTTAAAAAAAAATTATTCGTCTCATTGTTAAAATGCAAGCTCTATGAGGAAGGGCCCTTTTGTTGTTTATTGTGAGTAGAGTGTCCATAGCAATGTGGCATACAGCAGGTGCTTAGTAATATGTGCACTTGTTGGCTGAGTAAATTGCTCTTGTATTTTGGCCAAATTTAGAGTCAGATAAAGAGAACTTGTTCAGGACCCGAGACATAATAAATGAAAAAGGAAAGAATTCGGAGTATAGTGTGCATGGTGGTTGAAACAGGCAACATTTTATCAACCTTGAAAGTGACCACCCCTGGTTATTCCATCCAACACCAGCTTAGTTAGGTACTTTTGCAAAGGAGCTTTGCAGATGGAATTATTTGCAGATGGAATTAAAGTCATGGACCTTAATCCAGTCTCCTGGATTATGCAGGTGAGTCCAGTATAATCTTGCATCCTTAAAAGCAAAGAATTTTCTCAGACTAGAGTCAGAGAAGTAGGGAAAGAGGAGAGTAGCAGGGATGTGGTAGCAAGAGAGGTGAGAGCAAGTGGTCTGTGAGCTGTACTGGGAAGATGGAAGGAATGGTCTGGAGTTAAGTCATGTGGGTGGGCTCCGGAAGCTGAGAATGGCCGACAGCTGTAAGGACACAGGTTCCTCTGTGGTGCAATGCATAGAACTGCACTCTCCAAGCTGTGAGAGTGAGCCTGCAACTGGAGTCTGCCCCCCAGAGCTCCAAACACCTTGGTTTCAGCCCTGCATACCCAGCCTGCTAAACTTCTGACCTACAGAAATTCAAAATAATAAATGGGTGTTGTTTGAAAGTGTGGATTTTGTGGTAATTTCATATAGCAGCATAGAAAATTACTATATATATATATATATTTAAATTATATTCTTTGGTCTCAGATAAACATCATGCCAGGGAACACTCTGAATGCAACAAATTCATAATAGAACAGTTTCCAACTTCTTAACATTCTACTTTTTATTCAGTAATTAAAGACCAGTAATAGGAATCAATGAACCTTGCTTTGCTCATGTAATTATGGCTCTGTGTAGCTGATCCGTTGAGTATATATTTTGCTTGTCAGACCCTGAGAGAGGGGTTCTATTTTACTCCATAGTCATCTTGGGAAGGTTCCTTGTGCTTTTTCTTTGGTCTGCACGAGTGTTACCTAACACAGAAAACACTCCCTGCAACTTCAATGACAAATCCTCTCATTTTTTCATTTGTAAAAAATAGAAAAACACTCTTGCAAAGTGATCTGTTGGATCACGATCATCCTACCAGTTAAGAGTCTTTACAATGAGTCGACTACTTGCGTAATTGTTAGCAAACCACTTACCCGCCACACTTTTAGCTTTCTCCTTCAACCTCCTGGGATGGCTCTAAAGATGTGAATGGAGGTGCAAAGCCTGTTACAAAAGTTAGAAGTGTTAAGTCGTGTCCGAATGTGATCATAATTGGTAATGTTCTTATTCTGTTGAATTTCTATTCCCTCTTCTTTAACTGTTTCTGAAATTTCATTATCTCCTAGGCAGTCCTTTATTCTTCTATTCTAAAATTCCCTTTAGCAGATCTTCCTCGCTGTGGCCCTGTTTGAACTCCGCCAGTGTTCTCTTTCGTTGCTTTGTTCTCTGATTCTCCATCACTTGTTTCAGAACCCGGTGGTACGGATGCTCTTTTTTAGAATTGCCCTACCTGAAACACTGACTCTGCAGAGAGGAAGTTAGCAAGATCTGGGATGATCTTGACGTATCTATCAGTTGGCCCGGCAATCACTTCTATGACCCTAAGACATGACTAATAATTAAAACACAAAAGTGGTTCAGACCAGGCTATTTAATCCAGCATCACACACCAGAATGGAAATAGTCTAAAGGTCCATTAGTAGAGGACTTGTTAAACCACTTATGGAGTACTATAAAATAGAAAAGGGATACTTAGGGCAACCACATAATTAATGAAGGAAAATTCTACTGTTTTGATGAGGGAACGAATAAAGAAAATTATGGAATCAGAATATTATCTTACAACCCCTCGTGATATAATGGATTTAGACGGGATCGTCAGGTGGCAATCAAATATTTTGTTCCTCCACTTGCACTTTGCACCTTCCCTCAGCCCCTCTGCAATTGAATGTGAAGCCTCTAGATTTAAATACTAATTTTCAGAAAGTCAGCGGGATGTTTAGACTTGTCAGACAGTACCAGAGGGATGCAGCCAGCTCAGCTCAGACCATGAGAAGCTCTGTTAGATAATCCACCATTTTATTCAGCAAACTACCTAAAAATAGACAAAGAGAGAGTGAGAATAAATTAACAGACACACGGTGGCATCGCTAATTGCTTCTTATTCCAGCAGGGCCAAGTAGCCCTATTCTTACTCTCCTTCTCAGATGAAAAAGCCTGCATAGACAGGAAGCACAGGAGGTGTCTGAAAGGCGGACAGGTGAAGGCAGTGGCTGTCTGGGGACCTGAGGAAATGGGGACTGATGTAGAGGCCAGTTCTCTGAGCTTCCCTAATCATCTCACATTTGTACAGAGAGGGCACGGCAAAAACCACCAACCTGGAACCACCAATAGGCACAGACTTAAAAAGTTCCAAAAATTGTCCCACTAGCCAGAGAACTAAAAAAAAAAAAAACATGGCCTAATAATAGAATAAAACCTTGGTGGCAAAGACTTCCCTGGCAAAGACCGCCCTACCCAACCTGAACGCCAAAGGAAAGCTTCTCCTGCACACTAACCCCCTGGTTCCAGCCTGGTTGTGCAGGACGCTAATGCTCCAGCCCCAACTCTGCCCCTGAGAAGCAGTTTACAAGCTGCAATCCCCACAGGAGCTGTTAGAGGGGTGTGCTGAAAGTTTGATCTTCCCTCACTTTCCTGGCAACACAGACAGTATGACCTGATCCAGTTTGAATGCTGGGATAATGTCCGTAGGATACAGATGGTTTAGGGGGAGGTGAGCTGAGGGGCAGGTTGAGGAAACTGCAGGTGGTTCAATTACTGTAAAGGGGCAGAATTTGCTGGACTGAGGGGGGAGCTGAACTTCTCTGGGGGTGGGAGGGGATAATAACAGAAGAAGGCTGAGAACTCCAAAAACGAGAAAAGAACATCAGAATGGATAAAAATAGGAGTAAATATAATAGATTATCTTATTTCTCATTATCCTGCTTCTTGAATTTCTTAAGTCATATCTGATGATTGAAGCAAAACACCATCTGGTATGGTGGTACTCAATGTATATGAGAAAAACAGTCAAGACAATTATGTTAAAAAGTGGAAAGGATAAAGGGACCCAAATGGAAATCAGGCTTCTCTACTTCATTTGAAGTGGTAAAACGTCAATATTAGGAGACAGTGACAAGTGACATGTGCATGTCTTTATGTACTTGGAACACATTCCAAGGAAACTATACGAAGTCACATATTCAAAAACACTATAAATAAGTCATGATGGATAAAGGAAACCTAAAAAAAGTTCAAATAACCAACAGAAAGGCTAATAAAAGAGAAATTGAGGGATGAGAAATGTAACAAAGGCTTTATTAATGTCAAACATAGTAGACTTGAGGAGAAAGAAAATTACTAGAGAAAAGCAAGACATTGCATATGACAAAAAGATGGATTCACCAGTAAGCTGTGTGCACATGGAGCAGCAGGACATGGCCAGTGAGACGTGTGCACCCTGAGCAGAAGGGCGTGGCCAGTGAGATGTGTGCACGCTGAGCAGAAGGGCGTGGCTAGTGTGACCTGTACACACTGAGCAGCAGGGCATCAGAATTCCTGGGTGTCTACCTACTAAGTTGAAAGGGCAAAGAGACAGGTGCATAATCAGTTGGGAATGCAACATCCAACTCTCAACAACCAGAATACCCACAAGAAGAACATCAGAAAACTTAACAGCTCTACCAACCAACAATTGGTGTATATAGAAAACTCTACCAATGACCAGCAGAACACACGTGTTAAGTGCCCAGGAAGCATTCACTAAAGCAAACCATATACTAGGGCACAAAATAAGCCTCAAATCTTGTAAAGTATGTTATCTGTATGTAACCAAAATAATTAAGAAAAATTCTGCATAATCTCTTTCAGAAAACAGACAAGGCAGGAACATTCCTTACCCTATTTTATGAGGCTGCCCTTCCGGTATGCCCAGTCTTCTGCGTTCACGCAGAAAGAGAGAGAGTAGGGGGGCTCTGCCATCTCCTCTCACGAGGACACTCAGCCTGCCCTGTCTGGGTCTCACCCTTTTGACTTCATGTAACCTTAACTACTATCTTAGGGGCCCTATCTAAGGATACAGCCACACTGGGTTTAGAGCTTTGACATACTTTTATGGGGGTTGGAGGGACAAAAGCATTCAATCTATCACAGCAGAACACATTAAGAAATCCCAGCACAGGGCCTGTGGCTCAAAGGAATAGGGCGCCAGCCCCATATGCTAGAGGTAGTGGGTTCAAGCCCAGTCCCAGCCAAAAACTGCAAAAAAAAAAAAGGAACTCCCAATTTTTTTTAACACACACACAAAAAATCAATCAATTAGAAAATGGGCAAGAGTCACGAAAGACATTTCTCATACCAATCAGCACATGAAAAGATATTCAACACCCTTAGGCTTTAAAGAAATAAAAATTAAATCCATAAGGAGACAGCATTACACAACTGCAAGTTGGATATTGAACATAAAATTTAAACAAGTAAACAAGAACAACTCGTCTATGATCTGGGCTGGTAAGTTTCTCCTTTTTAGAGTTTGAGATGATACCAGCAGATGAACTAACACACGCCCACCCAAGAGAGAAACTCAGTTTAATTCAAGCTGGGGGGAAGGTGCTGGGGGGAGAAGGATGGGTGAGCTCTCACCTAAGGGGCACACCTCCCGGAGGAGGGGCACTACTACAGCAGGGACCTTACTTAACACACACAGGTAAGCATTTGTAACCCTCATCTGAAATTAAGAAAAATAAAAATAAAAGTTTGGACGAAGGTAGAAAGAGAGTTGTTTGCTAGACCTGGGAGGTGATGTGACTGCCTGCTAGGATGTTCATTTACATTCATGTGTATCTGCTGTCAAGTGAAACACCTACCAAGTGAGATGAGCAAAAATGCACGCTAGTATGTTCCCTGCTGGCTGGAGCGCTGCACCCTTGGCCTCTGCCAGCCTTCTACTTTCCATCTCCAGTATTTGGTAAAGCTTGGCAATATTTGCTGTTAGTGTCTGGTGTCATTAACATAAATCTCCCCTGAGTGAGTGGGTGCGTCCTTAGGCTCGTGCTCTGGACTTGGGCCACGTACACCTGCTCATGTCCCCAGCTACTCCTTTCTTGCTTCTACTTCCTCATTCTGGATTCTTCCCTTCAAGATCATCCTTTACTTGGTATCATCACCAGGAATGTACAGTAAGCAATATTCTTTCAGTGCAGGTAAACTTTCCGTAATAGCTTGAAACTTTTGGTAAAGAGTGAATCCACATATGAATGGACATCAACTTCAATGCATGAGTAAAATATCACCCATAAACTCAGGTTGTAGGGTAAATGTAACCTTTTTAAATTAAATTTCAACTTATAACATATCTAGCGCCTATATCCACGGCATACCTGAAAAAGAGATTGACATATTTTGATTGCATTGAATGACGAAATTTAAAAACTATAAAGTATCAAGTAAGATAAAAAAAATTAAAAATTTTGTGCTGATCAACTAAATTTACAGCTAAAACCTAAGTCTATATCCCTGTTTATTCCATCCTCTGCCTAAGTAGTAGATTAGCACTGTTCTTAGTTTTACTTATCTCTGCCTAGACCTGGGTGGTTTATGTAGGGAAAAACGATGTCAAACCAGTTGGTTAGTGCTACATACCATAGATATATCTAGTTAGATATCAATTTCTTACTTTTTCATTGATGGTTTTTGCTTAGGTAAATAATTTCTAAATAGTGCATATAGCAAAAAAAAAGTATAAAGAAACAGGGCTTTAAAATCTTCATAAAAATAGACAATAGAATTTCAGTGTGTAGAGTTATTTAATATGAAGAATTACCGTATATACTCGGGTATAAGCCGAGTTTTTCCGGCACAAAATTTGTGCCGAGTTTGGGTTTTTCGGCACAAATTTTGTGCCGAAAAAACTTGGCTTATACTCGAGTATATACGGTAAATGCAATATCTCTTTTAGGTGCATTGGCAGGTATTTTCTTTTTGGCTTTTAATTTATACTGAAAATAGTCAAAGAAACTTTCTAAAAGTGACAACTAAATTTCTTTACTTAATATGATATTAAGATGCAAATGGAAATGAATTTAATGCAAAACTTGTCTGCCTCTATGATACTTAGATATGTGAGAAGAGAGTCTCCCCATTAACGCCTGTAAATTAATACATGTTCAATCTTTAGGACATTACACTGCAGCTTAGTTTAATCTCATTTCAAACGGCCATTAGGGGTAGTTTAGATAGCTGATCTTTATGAGATTTTTATTAATGCAGCATAAATTAATAAATGAGCAAAAGTCCAAGCTAAAAGTCTAAGTTTTTAAAGGCATATGGACACATTTAAGTAAAAGCAAAAGAAATCTTAGATTACTGTGGTTTGTTCTGTTGATCTGTTATCTGAATGTAGATTTTTTTAAGAGTTACAACGTGCACTACACATTCAGTATGTGTGGGTTACTTTTATCACACACTGATGCTTCAAGCTTACACAATACAACAAATTTATACATTAGCCTTTGGAAATGAAAACCTACATTCAAATGTTCTGTACAATTTTAACTTGAGTATATTTAAAAAAAAAAAAATCATGTTAATGGAAGCCACTTCCTGGCTAAGAAAGAGGATGTTGAAGTAATTACAATATAACTAAAGTGCCCAAGATCCACACTACTGGAGAGAAAAGAGGATAAATGTGGAAAACTGGGATTGAATGGACTCACTTTTCAGAATCCTCCTGGGAGAAGATGAATTTAAGCTGCAGTAATCTTCTGATTATTTGGAAACAAGCATCCAATTTATAGATGACATGAGTCAGGCCCAGGATGAGAAAGGTTGCTTTGGGTGAAACCCTGTTCACCGGACTTTTCATCTAACAATACCAGTTTAATACTGCAACCAAGGAGAGCTCTGAAGAAACAAAGAGGACAGAGAACAAAATTTCCAGTTGTCCTAGAAGAAGAAATGAGGAAGAATGCAAAAGTGCATGCTCAGTTAAGGGTGGATGGGGTTGGTAGAGAGGGGAGTGGGCTTGTCTCACAGCATTTGTGGAGCTGTAACATAATACCATAATGAGAGTAAGATATTATAAAGAACTGAAATGTATTTCTCCCAGTCTGGAGCCACGAGCGTCTGGAATCTGGCAAGAGTCTTCTTGCTACACCCTCTTATGGCTTAATGAGTGAGGGCAAACCAGCAAATCCACAGAGGATGCAGGAGGCCTCTTCCCAAGGGCCTGCGTGGTCTGCTCACCTGTTAAAGGCCCCACCTTTGATACCATCACATTGGCAACATCTGGAGTTTCAGGAGGACACAGTCGAGCCATAGCAGTTATACCCTGACAAATGTCATGCGTGCAAGCTACTGGTCATGTTAGGGCTATCACAAAGACAGGCGTGCATTCTTTACAAGGCTTCACCCATATAATCAGAGCACTTACATAACTTTTAGACAAGAGAATTGTTGTATGCTATAAAATATGTTTGTGCATTCATTCAACAAATACATTGAAACATATACAATGTGCCAGATTTTGCATAGACGCAATGGAGGGAAAAAAAATGCTTGTCTTTTGTAGCTGATAGGAGGAAGAATGAATCAATTAGAGAAGTAAAATGTATGATATGTTAGAAAAGGGAAATTTCTGGAAAGAAAAATACATCAGGAAATCTGGATTGGAAATTTGGGGGTGAGAAGAGGCACAAATTTAGATACAGTGATGGGGCTGAATCAATGAGAAGGTGACGGCGGAGTGAAGACCTGGAGGGTGACGGGGTGGGGGGACCGTGGGGCGGGCACAGCTGCCTGTGCACAGGCCTGGGCAGAGAACAGGGGTTGGTTATAAAGCAACAAGGCCAGGGCTGCAGCTAGCACGGAGTGGGTCCAGTGAACAAGGTCAAGAGTAGTAGAAGGCGTCACTGAGGAGGCCAGGGGCTCCCTGGGGGCTTGCCTTTTTTTTTCCTGAGTGCTACAGAAAGCTATCAGAGGGTCTGAGATGGTGACTCTGGCTGCTGTACAGAGAACAGAGCTGTGGTGGCCAAGGGGACATGTGGGAGTGGGGAGACCAGTTCTGCCCTTCTCAAGCAAGCTGCTTAGCTCCTGTGGCTGAGTTCTCTCATCTACAAACTGGGGATTTCAAAGTACCTATTTCATAGGGCTGTGGTGAGAATCAAGTGAGTTATTGTATGTAAAATACACAGACTAGTGCCTGCCATGTGCCACTTTGCTCACGTACTGGTTCATAGTGTCACCATTGTAACACACACACACACACACACACACACACACACACACGTTGATGCAGTTTGGACTCAACTGGTGGTAGGGGGTAAGATTCTGCATATAGATTTGAACATACAATGGAAAGGATTTGCTGACCAGTTGGATCTGAGTGTGGAAGAAAAAAGAAGGCATCAAAGCTGGGCTGGAGCAGCTGAGAGCACGGAGTTCCTACTTACCAAGTTGAGGAGGATGCTTGAGATGAGCAGGTTTGGGAGGCAGGAGGCCAACTCAGGAACTTAGCACTGATGTGATTTGAGCCACTGTTAACTCAGTTCAATGGAGAGCCGGAGTGTGCACCTGACACAGCTCAGCCCACCCAGCAGCCTCTGCCCAGTGTGATAGAGGCACATAAGATGTTGATTCCCATCACATCGTCATGCTTATTAGTGTTACTTTCTGCTGTTATGTTCCGACAACCAACACTTCAGATCAAAATGATATGGTATAAAAAAACATTTAACGCAAAAACAGCCTCTCTATACAGTATGAGAATCACCACCTCCAAACCAGAGATACAGTAGAGAGGGCTGACGGCACTCGCAGCTGCTGCCAGAACCCCAGTTGTTGCAGTAATTTTGCATGTTATTAACATAATGACAACATTTGCAATTATCTATAGCATGCGATTATGAGCATGTATAGACAGACACACCAGCTGGATATTTGAACTCACTTTCCATTACTGGAAACATTTCCCTATTTCTGAAGTCATTAGAATGGGAATTAATAGTGGCATACACACATTTCTGTCTGTGGGCCAAAACTTTAGAATTGTTGATCTTCTGTTAGTGGGGAATGAGGGAAGCCTCTTGGTTCTTGTAGGTTCTCCATCCTATCTCTAGCCATAGCTAGTAGAAGAAGTATAAATAATTATATTGACAGTTAAAATTTACCGAGAGTCTCTTATGTCCCAGGTGTCGTGCTGTGCATTTTAAGTGTTACCCCCATTTCCATATTTGGCAAGGAAACTTAAGAACAGAACAGTTTAGAATCTTGCTTAGGGTGACACTTCCAAACAATGTGGCATTTGGATTTCAAACCGGCCGAGTCCTTTGCCTCAAACTCACACCCTTGGCCCCATCATAAGCTGCTCAAACCTCCAATTCAACCGACTTCCCCTTCCAGGCACTGTGGTCTCATTCTTGGTGTGAGCTCTGATTTAAATTAACTTTGAGTTAAAGCTCTTATTTTTACTTCCCAATTGCCATTTTCAGGAGGGACGAAGAGTACATGGAAAAGCTGATAAAACTTAAGCCAGTATAATTTTCTCTATTTCAGGGATCCTTTTAGATGGCTCAACTTTAAACAGTCACTGACTAAAAAAAGAATCCTGGAGTTGTTGCAGGATAAACCTAATAGCTGGACTGAGGTCTGCGTATTATCTGTGGATTTTAGTTTCTCAGTTATTCTATTCAATAAAGAGTATTCTTTCCTGTGGCCAGAAGTACAAGAATTGCACGAAGCTCTATAATTCCCTCTGTAAAGGAACTTATTTGTTTCATGGACTTCGCTATCTATTACTTTTCACAGAAACCAAACATCTGAAGGCAAGGATTAGAAACATGAAAAGTGCTGACACAAAACTAATCTATGTGGAAAAAAGACGGACAACTTCATTTCCTTTGGATTAAGTTAATGGTGTGTATTTTTTATCTGGAAATAAGTTTTATTGCTGACATTGGGAGGTAGGTGCTCAGGAGATTTTAAATGTCTTCAGGAGAAGGAAAGACAGTATTTATCAGAGCCATTTGAAATTATTTACCAAATGATTTAGCTTAGCCCCGAAAAAGGGAAACAAAAGATTTATAATTCCTTTGACTGCCCTTGCTTATAGTATCCACTTTAATGGACAGCAACAAGCATTTTGTTCATCCGTAGTGAAAAGCAATTCTCTTGTCTTGAATGTCACAGTGACCAGTGGGATTTGAATTAATGTTTAAAAACAAATTTTGACATTCAGAGTTAACCTGTTCTTAGAAATATATTTGAGAGGGACTGATACTGTTGGGTTGTACGCATTATTCTGTTGTGTGTTGAGACAGGTTAACAGATAAATGGAAAATAGAGGCTACTCTTGATTATAGAATGACAAAATTATTTTGGTTTTTAATGACATGCTTTGTTATTGCATAAAAATTTGCAAATATAGATACACATCACGATGAAAAAATTACCTTTCAAAAGACACCTTTTTTGTTCGTTTGTTTTGGTTACTAGTAACCAACCCCCACACTGTTTTCTAGAACTCTTTATTTTGAGGGCCTTGGTGGGAGGAAGGATCCACCTCCCGCTTAAGAAGTATAAAGGAATCAGGTATTTCTTCTTGTTCTCAGCAGAGGGCAGGATTAGGCTCTAATCCTGAGCCTCTAAATTTTGAGTAATAACGCAAAAGTGGCAAGACCTTTGAGATTCATTCAGAGCAGATTCTCAGGAATAGCAGCCAGATTTAGTCCAGTGGCCATTTCCACAGGTAGTGCTGACTTTGGGAAACAGCAGTGGCAGCTGGTGAGACTGTGGTGCGACTTGACCCTCTCTGTAGCTGTTGCTACTTCCTGGTTCTTGATCTTTAGAAAGCTTTGGTCTAGATTTTTCCTTATTTCTGTGAGCCATTCGATAGCCAACCAGTAAATAACTTACACTTTGATACTGTGCATCTAAGAGATGATTTCTACCACTCACAACTCAGAAACATGAATGATAAAGCATTTGTAGACATTTACTTTAAAATTACTTTTTTGCTTATAAAAATTACTTTTTTGCTTTTTAAATTACTTTTTGCTTATAAAAATAAGCAATGATATAATTGAAAAGAAAAAATTATAGCCCCCAATCAAATTATTTTAGTTATTACATTCTAGACTTCCTAGATTTCTAGAAATCACTTCTTTTTAAAGTATTAAAGTTTGGATTCCTTTTTTCCAAATTTTATTTTCAATGCTTTTTCTCTAATAGCTTATCTTTTAAAAGGTGACATCAATTACAAGACTATAATTTTACTATCAGGAAAGCATAACAAGGAGACTATTTCAATTGTTCTTGAGTTTATCCACTGACAGTTTTATCACCATGGTTTTTTAAAATTTGCTTTCTGAAAGCCATACTTGGGAAGAAGACTTGTGTAATCATACCCACATGGGAAATTGTCCAGGTAGCTCATGCTGGTTGGAAGAGGAAGAAACTGAACACGTGCACTACTACACAGCACGGTAATGTCCTGAACATACATTCATTTTGACATCATGTCCAGACTTTCCAAAACTTGAAGGTGTTTGTCTAAACCCAGAATCCTGTAGCTATTGACTTAGTATCTTCCATGAGAGTTCATCTTTTCCAATTACACCACAACACGAGGAGAACATGTTAGCAAACAATTTACCTCCATCACATATTTTTATCCCAAGTGTTTCATTTTTTAACATGACACACCTTACGATGCTGTGCACAAACTCTAACATATTTATTTATTTATTATTTTTGCCTGGGTAATAAGGATAATGTTCACATGTATTAAATAAGTATGGCTTAGTTGGTTCTTGCCATGTAACAGGACAGTCCACTTTGATAAAATTGGACTAAACATTCTCAGATTCTCAGTCTACAGATTGGTTGGGAAGTGCTACAGTTTGGGGTTAGACTTGGCCGGTTTCTAGCCAGCTGGCTGAGGCATGGGCAGGTACGATAGGTTCAAGGCAGGCTGGCTGCCAGCTGATTGAAGCACTGGCTGGGATCTGCCATCTCCCTTCCCATGTCTTTTCTCATCAGCCATCAGGATAGCTTGGGCTTAGTCTTATAGTAAAGGAAAGGTTCCAAGTGAAAACAAAAGCACACACCACCTCTTGAGGACCAGGTTTGGAACCAGTGTACCATCACATCCACCACATTTCGTTGGCCAAATCAAGGCAAAAGGCCGTGCCAGATTTCAAGGGAAACAGCCTCCACTTCTTCACATTAATCTCTTGGCTCAGAAGGCAACTTTCTGAGGAAAGGGAAGAATGGTGACCTGCAGCTATTTCAGCAATAGTCTGCCTAACCTACTATATGTCAGGTGTGGTGTTAAATGTGTCACACATATTTCATTCAATCATTAAAATATATAAGGTCAACGTAGGATTAATATTCCTACTTGTTGATAAATCACATGTAGGTATGGTGGAGAAGCACAGGGCACTACTTTTTCCCCCTATTTCTAAAAAAAGAGAGAAGACATCAGGGAAGAAAACCATTTGGGAAATTTTCATAAGATTTAAGTGTATATCAGAAATTTATGAATTTGTGCTATGCCTCTCTGTGCCAAATATGTTTAATTAAAGGAAATTAATTAAAAGTCTGACCAACTGGTAACTATAGTAAGATTTCAGCATTACTTGTCAGTTTCCTTTTGAAATTATAAACATTTCAGTATAATTTTGGGGCAGGTTGACAGGAAGACCACGGTCAGTATCTGTATGTATTTAGAATATTAAACCTTCATGCCACGTCACCCAAGTCAAGCTCTGTGCCTGGTGAGGCTGGGTGCTTTTGGCCAGACAGCCCTTGCTGGGATTGTTAATGAGTTCTCCCTTTAAGCTAAGGCAAAATCTGCCTTACTGATAACTCTACCTATAGGTCATCTCCAAGACATCATTTTGGGTAGAACATGCCCCATCATTTTCTGTGTTGTTACCTTGTTTTAACTTTATTCATGGTACTTCCATTACGTCACATTTTATTCTATTGAGAATTATATTGGTTACTGGTACGCCATTATTTTCCTGGTATCATTGAACTACATGAGGTTGGGAGCTTGACTTTGTTCACTGCTGTCTCCAGTGCCCAGAATGGTGCTTAGCAGCATAGCGAACGTGCAATAAACATCACAGAACACAGGAGGACCTCTTCCCTGCACTTCATTTCTTCTCAGATAGATCGTAGCATATTCCGGCTGTGTGTGTGGGGGGGGGGGGGCTCATAAATGTGAGACTGCAAACTTGGCATATGTACCAAAGTTTCTGATAGAATGTTGAACAGGTTTTGTCAGCCCTACTATAAAATTAATTTATGGCTTTCACATGGAAGCTATAACCCAGTTATAACCCAAGAATAGGGGGAAGGGGGAAAGGGAGGAGAGGGAGGGGGGCGGAGAGAGGGTGATGGGTGGGATTACATCTGCGGTGCATCTTACAAGGGTATATGTGAAACTTAGTAAATGTAGAATGTAAATGTCTTAACACAATAACTAAGAAAATCCCAAGAAGGCTATGCTAACCAGTGTGATGAAAATGTGTCAAATGTTCTATGAAACGAGTGTATGGTGCCCCATGGTCGGATTAATGTACACGGCTATGATTTGATTAAAAAAAAGAAAAGAATGTTGAGCAGAATGGAGCTATGTCCAAGACACTGTGGAGAAGCAGAAGATCTTATCACTGAGATATTGGGAAACATTAACATTAGGGGGGGTCATTTTTCAAAGTTATAAAGCTCCTGTTCACACCATCATTTGTGCTCTATTTCTCCATGATTTTAGAAAAATAAAATCACATCTAGATCAGGTGTTTGAAGGCAGTAATGTGAATAAAGAAGGAATGTGTCAAAAGGAGTAATGGATGACAATGAGATTAAAAATAAGGATATTTCCAGAGGAAAATACCAGACATCCATCCCAGGAGATGCTGATGTACATTCTGAAGAGTAACTCAGTCACTGTTGTAGGTGAGTCCATGCAGGCAACGAGAGCCATTGAACATGCAGTGGATACTAGCCAGTCTGTATTTGAATGCTGCAACATTGAAAATTCTGATTATTTTGCTGTGGTCACCACTTGCCCTAAGGAAAGGATGTGCAGTGGAGCTGATGCTATTAATTTGTCTCCTTGATAATTTTATTTCTCCATTGAATCCAAAAGTTGCCATTCTAGCAAAGCCCACTGGTCTTTTTGACCTTTAGTGGTATAGTTTAGTAGCCCCAAATCAGATCAGGTCCAGGAAAATGACATGAGCATGGGAGGCTGAGAGCCTTCTGGACTGAGACGAATTCATCAGTTGGATCAGCAAAGTAGCCTTCCCTAGTCAGGCACATTAATCCTTTTGCGAGGTGTGCAATGACTTGAGTGTCTATATCAGTGATTTTCGACCAGTGCACTGTGGGCACAATGATGTACCATGAAAGAATCTTGGGTGTGCTTTGAAAATTTTTAAAAATGTGAAACTTAGTAAATGTAGAATATAATTGTCTTAACACAATAACTAGGAAAATGCCAGGAAGGCTATGTTAACCATTGTGATGAAAATGTGTCAAACTGTTTATAAAACCAGTGAATGGTTCCCCATGATCGCATTAATGTACACAGCTATGATTTAATATTAATAAAAAAAATATTTTTCAAATAAGTTCAAAACACACTAAGTATATTCTTTGTTTTTACTCTTTTGGGGGGTTCCATATAATTTAAGTGCTCCATGAGATAAAAAAAAAAGGTTAAAAAGCACTGGTCTATGTTATTCAAATCAGCAGTTTATACAGCAACACATATTAGCACTTTATACATGTTCTCCAAGTAAAGTGCTGGGACATATTTATCAAGAAGTCTTGGTCAATCTCAGTGGCTCATGCCTGTAAGCCTAGCACTCTTGGAGCCCTAAGCAGGTGGATTGCTTGAGCTCACAAGTTCAAGACCACCCTGAGCAAGAGCAAGACTCCATCTCTAAAAATAGAAAAATTGAGGCAAGAGGATCACTTGAGCCCAAGAGTCTGAGGTTGCTATCAGCTATAACACCACAGCGCTGTACCCAGGGCAACAGCTTGAGACTCTGTCTCAAACAAAACAAAACAAAAAGAAGGATGACTTTGTGCTATTGTAGATTTTATTCTTGCCTGGGTGCCTGTTGCTCAGTGGTTAGGGTGCCAGCCACATGCTTCAGGGCTGGTGGGCTCGAACCCTGCCTGGGCCTGCTACACAAAACAAAACAACAACAACAAAAAATAGCTGGGGTTGTGACAGGCGCCTATAGTCCCAGCTTCTAGGGAGGCTGACACAAGAGAATTGCTTCAGCCCCAGAGTTTTGAGGTTACTCTGACCTGTGACACCATGACACTCTACTCAGGGTGACAAAGTAAGACTCTGTCTCAATTTAAAAAAAAAAAAAAGAAAAGAAGAAGTCTGAATACCTTCATTTCTTTTCCACCAAAACAAACACATACAAAAAAGTGATTGAAAGACTTAGAACAGAGTACATGACTTAGTCCCAAGATAACAGGGGTCATGAATATTTCCTTCTGATTTTTATCGGTATTTCCATTTGCTGAGAATTTGCTGAAATTTAGAAGTATTATTTTCTGGTTTGTGAAGATAATACCTTTTATCTGTACCTAGCATCTTTCATGCTATTGTGAAATCTGACTTCCAAACCCTTTATGTACAGATTCTCACTGGAAAAACCATTTTGTTTCTTTCTTTTTACTTTTTTTCCCCTCTGTGCATTCAGTGGCACAAAAGAGCTGTGATCTGCTCTTGGGATAGTAACATGTTGCTTGCCTGATACAATGCACAAGCTTAAACCTTAATGGATTCTTCAAGAAAGACCAGGTCACAGCCAGAATTCTTTTATCCCACAATGGTGACAGGGACAGAGGAACGAGGGATTTTCAACAGTAAAGAATAAGAAATATGGGAACTTTTCAAAGGATAAGATGATATACAAGCTCAAAATGTATTCCATTTGCATTTAAAATATATTCTTATAGTCTACAGAGAATACAATTTTTGTTAGATTTTAAATAATTATACTGACATATTGAGGCTTTCCAAAGTCACTGACCATCTATTATTTAGGAAAAAACAAATGTAGGTGTAAAAACATGCTTGGATGTATTCATTGTGGTCAGAAATATTAGTCATTTTTTTCTTAGCCTTTAGATTAAATAATTAATATCAGCACATCAGATTATTTTTATAACTTATTTATTTCAAAATTAGTATTTCTAATGCTGAAGTCAACAGTTTTCTCCCTCTGATTTTGGTGTTTATTACACAACCAATTCCACACGTCAGTGCCAGCTGTACCAATCAATGTGTCAATAAGTAAGCAATGGCTGATTCTAATACTGTATTTCCACTATGGCTTGAAGCAGTGAGTAAAACAAAGTTTAAAATATGATCATCATGTCATTATGAGAAGCTTATGATTAAATTCTTCCTAGAAAAGTTTGGACTTTAGGGTCAGCAGTAAAGGTGAGGGAATGACGAACTTTGGCTCTGCCATTCACTTGGAGAATGGGACCACCCATGCTCTGTTATCCCCTCTATGAAATGGGGTTTCTAAAGATATTGATAAGGTTAAATAATATTCTTTCAAAACCTAACTCAGCTTCTGGCATATAGAAGCACTCAAAATATGAGTTAAGAACTATTGTTCATCAACATGTAACTCTGTTTATTGATTCAACATGTACATATACTTATTGTTATTGTAACAATCCTGAAAAGAAATCACCATGTGATATATTTAAAAGTCTTGTTTAACAGACTGGAAAATAGAAACTCATCAATGATAAAGGTAGAACCCCACACTGGGACCATAAACATAGTTCTATCTGACACTAAGGCTGCAGATCTAGTAGTGACAATTGATGTGAATCTAACTTATACTTTGGCTTTAGAAGAAATCAATGGACTCCAATAAGTGAAAGTAGTATTGGATACACATTATGAGATAAAAAGTTGTACATTGAAAACTACAAAATATTGATAAAATAAAGAAGGCAAAAATAGAACAGCATTTCATATTCATAGAAATACTTAATATTGTTAAAATGTTTATACTACCCAAAGAAATCTATAGATCCAATCCAGTACCTACCAAAACTTTAAATGATTTTTTTATAGAAATATAAAAACAGCCTTAAAGTTAACATAGGATCACAAAAGACCAGGACTAGCTAGAGAAATCCTGAGGAATATCAAAGTTGGAGACATCATTCTTCCTGATTTCAAAATATATTACAAAGCTACAGTAATTAAAACAGTATGATGACGGCATAAAAACAGACATAAAACAAAGCAGCAGAGTAGAAAGCCCAGAAATAAATCTACACAAGTTCAGTCAACTGATCTTCAGAAAAGATGCCAAGAATACACAGTAAGGCAAACAATCTCTTCAATAAGTGGTCTTGGGAAAACTGAGCATTCACATTCAAAAGAATAAAATGGGAGCTTTACCTTACACCATACATTAAAAAAATGAAGACATAAACATATGACTTGAAACCATAAAAGTCTTAGATGTAAACCTAGGGAAGAGCTTCATGACATTGGCCTTGGCAATTTACCTTGGATATGACATCAAATGCACAAGCAATGAGAGCATAGACAAATACAATACATCAAACTAAAAGCCTCCTGAAGAATGAAAGCAGCCAAAAGAATGGGGAAATATTTGCTAACACTTATCTGATAGGGGACTAGTATCCAAAAGATATAAGAAACTCCTAAATGCAATGGCAAAATAACAATGATAACACCCCTATTAAATATTGGGCAAAGAACGTGAATAGATATTTACCAACAACTTTAAACAGTCATATTTTGTCTGATTTTCTTGAAGGAGGTTAAGTCCAGTCCTTGTTGCTGGACTAGAAATGAAAGTAATGTCATTTTAGACCAGAGAATGATGATACATCTCTTATTTTAATATAAGTATAACCATTTTTTACTACTTTGAATTTCTAAAATCCCTTGGGTACCTACTATAAGTAATAATATAATTAAAGTTATTTTCTGAGTAGTTAAAGCTTCTAAGACCATCCAGTACCATCCATTTGATATTGGCGTGACATTCACAATAGCTTCAGAAATTTGAAACTCCTAAACATTATAAATAAAATAGTTATTCTGGTGAAAAAATATCGCATAAAAGATCTTAAAGTGGAACGTTACTGAGTGTTTAAAAAGTTAATGTGTGGGACCAAATATGTAAAATTGATATCTGGGGAACCATCAGAATCTACGTAGAAGACATTAAGTTATTTACAAAGCACTTTATTAACAGCACTTGCTACTTGATGTTCAACAACCCAGTCCCTTAAATGTTATATATCACAGGGAATTAACGTCAGTGAAAATAGTGCCTAACATGCAACTTTTCCTTATTTTTTATTTTATTCTATTTTCCTAACTCCTTGAGGTAGACTCAAAGTGCTTGGTTTCAGGAAGGCCAGGGAGAGCAATTTTAGCAGTAAACTTGTAAAATGGCCAATATTCACAACTAATTCATGCTGGCTATCCAGAGGAAGAAATCCACTGTCTCCCAGCTGAATGTTCCTTGGTAGAATGGGTACATCATTGTGAGTCTGCAAAACATGTATGTGCTTACTTTGGTTTAGATGGCTTACTTAGGTCAATCTTCTCTCGAGCATCTTTTGAGCAGACAGGCTCAGGAGTTTTCTTCCTTTTCCAATGCATACCATTGCAACTGAGTCATCAGCCTAAGTGTTGAACTCTTACCAAACTCAATCCAGTCTTTTCCTCAGGATGGAACTGATTAGCTCACATGTTAGTTTACTTTTGATTGATATTTATTTCATAGTTACATTTTTTTTTATTTTAGTAACTTTAACCAAAGGGCAGGACTCAGTACTACAGCAAATAAAAATAGCAACTTGTTGAAAGCTAGATTCGTCTTAGCTGCACTCTAGCTGTTTCCTTGATCCAGCTTACTCTAGTGTCTTCAAATATGCAAACATCCTTGGGTCTTCTTCATTGATAACAAAGGATAGAGTTTGCACTCATATGTGAACAGCAAACTAAAACTAATGCTTTCCCCAAAGGAACTGGAATATAGTTATTTTTTGTTTTAACTCAATTTTTGAACATTAAAAAAAAAAATGACAAAGATAGATTTATAAACTTGCATCCTGACCTGGACCAAAGTAAGGCTAGAGAGGTGCCCTGGATGCAAATGTTAGGGAGGTGTTTACTCTCAGCTCTGTACAAAGACTGAACCTGCACCTGGGCAACCTTGAGAGCAGGTGGCTCCTTAAATTGTGTACCCCAGGGGCCTCTCTGGCTTCCCTGGAGCCTTGACCCTGCCCGTGTCTTCTCTAAAGGTTCTTGGGAGCTTAAACCACTGTCCTACAACAGTCAGCCTAGCCTATCTTTTCTTACTTTATAAGTTGGGTTGCCCAATAAGATACAAAATACTCGTTTAAATATGAATTTCAGATAAACAAAAAAAATTTTTTTTAGTATACATATGTCTCAATTGTTGTATGGAACATGATTATAATTTTTTTTAAAAAGTTAAAGTTGAATTCCTGTTAATCATTCATTCTATTTTTTAATTTTCTACATCTGACCCTCTACTTGGAAGTTTCCTAGGAGTTAATCATTTCCTGACAGCCATGTTGTGGCAGATTTCACCTCATCAAGAATCTCGTGGAGGGGAGGGTCCCTTCTGTCCTATGAAGCTGCATCTAAATAATGAAATGCCACATTGAGAGTCTCACACGTCATTGGAATGTTGTTCCAATCTTTCCAACCCTGTCATTTTTCTTTGCAATGGGAACATATCAGATCAAGTGAACATCAGCACTCAAAGCTCACACAATATTGAACATTTGAGTTTCTCAAAGCAGCCAAGCCTGATTTAACTGTTTAAAAATTTTTTATGTTTACTGATAACCAGTTCCCCAGAGGTTTGAGCTGTACAGCCTGGGAGAGGATTTGAGTTGACCCTTCTTATCTCCACTACATTCTTCCCAAGACACTTAAAAATATGCCTGCTTTAACTTAGACTGCAGTTCAGTTCCTGGAAAGGTAACAATAGCCCTTTAGCTAAAGAGAAAATATATCAGTTGCAGAAATACCCTTTTTATCCTTCTTTGACTCTGTCCTTGCAGAACCTTTCTCCAAGCAAATGACTGTGTGCAGGTGGAAGACTTGATTCAGCATCATCAGAAAGGAAGATGCACCAGGTCATTAAATAACCATGAGAGGAACCATCTATGCTGGGAAAAGAGGGAATTTATCAAAAGGCAGTGCATTAATGAAGCGAAATAGCAGAACTGATAATCTAGTACTTAGCAGCAAAGAATTAAAACCACTTGCTGTCATAGGATGAACAAAGTAACAGAGCAATGGGAAGACAGAAGTGTCTTAGACAGTTCAGTTTATAGTCACTAATCTAACTGCTATGAAGATGGCTGCTGTGCCAAGTAGGGTCTGTAAGTTCAGTGGCTTCAAACCCTGCCTGAAGACCAGACTTGAAAGATACATTGAGGTAAACTCTTCAGGCATTAGACCTGGGAATAATGTGTATTTTAAGTTTCTCTAAAGCAGTGGTTCTCAACCTATGGGTCGCGACCCCTTTGGACTGTATTAAAGGTTTGTGGCATTAGGAAGGTTGAGAACCACTGCCCTAAAGGCTTCTAATAGGAAAAATGATGGGATATAGTTATACTTATTTAGTCACTGATTCAACAAATACCAAAAAGCTGATTAGACACCAAGATCTATTTTGGTATTTTTGTTATTGTTTCAGATTTCAGCTTTTGTAAATATTCATGCTAGGGTAGAAAGGAAAAAAAGCAAAGAAACAAGCAAAATGAAAAGCTAAATAAATAATATGTGAAATGCTATAAAGGAAAATAAGATGGGATAAGGGGGAGGGTATATGCCTGGTGGACAACACTAATTTAAGTGTGGTAACAATGAAAACCTCTGAGACAAGGAGGGAAGGAGAGATGGGATCCAGACATGAGGAACAGCAACATCCTGAGGCAGGGAAGGACTGGAGGAAGCAGGGGGCCCAGTGAGTCTGGAGAGGCAGTGATGAGGCAGGAGATCAAACAAGATAGACCCCAGAGGAATGTGACATCACACACCCAGGGCATCATGCTAGAGCAGAAAACTGATGTGGTCAGAGGTTATTCTGATTGTGGAAGTCGAAATACCAGTTACACCGGTAAGTAGCAGTCCAAGTGTGTACTGGGGTGATCAGCAATGCTGGAAATGAAAAGGGGCTGGATTTGGGACATGTTTTTTGAGGTTGGTAGAATTAGCTGAGTCCATTCCAGGAACTGAAATGCAGGCTAAGTGAATTAATTGGTTGTGGTTTATGCAAACACAAGATTCCAAAATTAACTTCCAATTTTTGGTCTGACCAGTAACTTGGTCAATGAGATACCAGCTCTTCAGATGGTGAACACATTGGAAGCAACAAATGTGGATGTGGAGAGATTTGGAGTTTGTTTTTTGCAGATATTGACTTTGAAATGTCTCTTAGGCACCGACAGGGAAATCTCCAATAGGCACTTCAGTTTGTATAGGGTCAGTTTTAAGAGATATTAAGACATAAGACATGAATTTGGGAATCATTAACATATAGATCACGTTTAAAGCATCAGAGTAATTTGATCACCCAGGGAATTACTGTAAGTGGAGAAGACCAGAGACCCAAGACTAACCCTTGCAGTGGCTAAAAAGTCAACATTGAGAGGTAAGAGGTGGCAGATCCAATGTTAATGTTTCCCAAGAAGCACAGTCGGCATTTTGGGTGGACTGAGGCTTTGCTATGCAAGACAAGTGTGAGGATTACAGGACGTTCAGCATCACGGAATCTACACACCATCGGCAGTGTAACCCCCCTAGTCATTGTAACAGTGAACCCACATTTCTATTGGCTCCCCACATAGTTGCAAAGCACAGATTTGTGAACCACTGTAAAGGTATGTCCTGGTGAAATATTAACTATCTGGCTATTAAAATCATATTGTAAGAGTTTAGGGATGATGAGCTTCACATATACTAGAATTGGAAAAATTTATACTATGAAGGGTTATGGTATTAGGAAATATGATAATTTGCTTATGATCTCTTAGGCATGAGAAAATAGAACAAGCTCAAAACACCAAAAAGCAGTAAATCCACTTTTACCATGTTTCCACTTACCCAGGATTAAATGATTAACTGATTCTCTTTATACCCTTTGTAAGACATTCTGATTTTTATTCAAGGCACAGTAAGAGCTGGGTTAATAAACTCATTTGGGGGATCTAGTCCACTTCTTAACACTCCATTCCCACATTTGAATTATATGCTCAGTTGTTTTTGTTCCTAAACCTGTTTAAGTAAATTACCTATGATATTGTAAACGTACCATTTCATTTGCCATCGTGTAGATTAAACATAGATGATACGTAGTGTGCTATATCAAAATCAAGGTTTCAAGGAGCCCTCATTCCATGAGGTGGTATCCACACACACATTTTTGGGGTGATGATAATATCTCATATGTATATCTTGAAAGGGGTATGGGTTATCAGGTATATGAATTTGGCAAAACACACATCCCTAGACTCAAATGCAGTTCTTGTTTTTTAAATCAGATTTTTGTTTATTCCATAATTTCATATAAATTGGCTTTTGTGTAAATCGAGTCATATATATGTACTCTTTTGTGGAAGCCTTCTTTCACTCAGTGTGATGTTTTTGAGAGTCATCACTGAGGTTTTAGATTCCCTACATACATTAGAAGCGATTTCTGATTGCTGAGTAGTGTTTCATTGTGAATGTAAACTACATCCATTCTCCTGTTGGTGAACATCTGGGTTGTATCCAATATGGGTTTATTATGAATAAAACCACTGTAAATATCCCTATAATATGTCTTTTTCAACATATCCTAGGAAAATACTTAGTTGAATTGTTGGTCCACAGGGTAGAGATAGGTTTAGTTTTACATGAAACTGCAGAACTTTCCCTTAAGTGATTATATTATTTTATATTTCTACCCAAAACACGTAGGAAAGTTCCAGTTATTGTTCTACATCTTTGCCAATACTTGATGTTATTTATCTTTTTAAAGATCTTTCGATACATTCATTGTATCTGTACATACAGGATGGACATAAAGTTTTACTAAATATTTACTATTTTTCATGGCACTCCAATACGTCCACCCTGTGTTTACAGCGTGCATGGTAAGTGGGTTCCATGCATGGAACGCTTCATGATCAAGTCACAATACTCAGATATCAATCACTTGAGTATTGTTTCTATGTGTTGACTCCATTTCAAGTGTCCCAGCTATTTTGAAGAACACAATGCCTGGTTATTAACTATCAAATGTTACAGCTTATTCCTTCTGTGTGTTGTACCCACACCCCCTCTCCAGTTCCTAGTGTCTATACACACATTCTACTCTTGACCTCCCTGCAACCAGCTGCGTTAGCCTCCACATACGAGTGAGAACAGGTGTTACTTCTTTTTCTGTGCCTGGCTTACTTCATTTAAACATAATGAAATTTATTCCATCTATATTGCTAGAATATGTATCAGAAGGATACATGCACACAGGTATTATATACAATAGCAAAGATATGGACTCAACCAAAGTTTCCATTAATGGATAGATAGGTAAGAAAACGTGATATATATTATATATAACACATACAATATATATGTACACACACACCCTTGGAATACTATTTGGCCATAAAGATAGAATTAAACCATGTTACTTACTATGTAACGTTGAATTAAACCATGTCACAAGAAACCATATACCATAGTAAGTAACATGGTTTAATTCTTTCTTTATGGTCAAATAGTATTCCAATAGTGTGTGTGTGTGTATATATGATATATATGTTATATTCCATATATATCACATTTTCTTACCCATCTATCCATTAATGGACACTTTGGTTGAGTCTATATCTTTGTTGTTGTGCATAATACCTGTATCCACATATCCCACTGATACATTGTTTTTTTTCTTAAGATAACCCAATTATTTTAATTTTAGCCATTCTGGGGGTGTGCAGTAGTATTTCTTTGTGGTTTTAATTTGCATTTTTCCTAATAACTCACAATGCTGAATTCTTTTCCAAATACCTAATGACAATTCATATAACTTTTTTGTGGTGTAACTATTCAAAAGATTTGCTCATAGGAAATTTTTCTATGAGCAATTTAAATGCCAAGCTGCCATAATAAATTTAATTTCAAGTAGTTAATTATCCGCTGATATTGAAGGAAGTTTATATATGCAATATCCATGGTCAAAGGGAAAAGTTATGATATGCATTTAAAAATAATTATATGTAATTTCATGAGTACCTTTTTATCTCTATTGACTTAGTAAATTAAGCTGATTTTCACTAAAAATTAATTTATTCTGGAGAATAATGTTGGATATTAGCCAATGCATATGATTTCTTTGGAATTTAATTGAATAAAAACCATAAAAACCTAAACTCAATTATTATAATGTCCTCTTTAAGTATATTAGAGTGTTCATTTCTTTTATTTTTCAGCTACTGTTCATATAAAACTATATAAAATTCAAAATCTTGAACTTTAAGAAATAACTTTCAGCCTACTTTGTTCTGATAAAATACCTTACGTCTGATTTTATCTGCTTCATTCACCCAGAAAAAGTGTACATAGAAAGTGATATCTAGCGAAAATTTCATGTGAAAACCAATTTTTAATAAACACATAGCTGACTACATTTCCAAGTGTGTACATTACAGTGTTATTATAGAGAAGATAGACTGTTGAGAAATCCAATGTGTCTATACTGATTCTGTGCAGAGGTATCAGGAAATAGCCTTCTACTGGGATAACACAGAAAATATATATTCACATAAGAAACCAGAACCCAGTTTGTTCATCCTTATGGAACAAAAATATGGTCTCTGAATTTGGATGCTAAGTGGTCTCAAGAGAATTTTTTCCTTAAGTACATTTTTAACCTCACGCGTTATGATAATGTTCACATAATTCAAAGAAATAACAGACAAAACAAGGTATTCAAGTCAAACTTTGGTTGGCAACCATTTACTCACAAGCCTTTCCCTACAATAAAATAGTGATTTGTGAATAATGCATTCTAGCATCGGGTTCATGTACACAAAACAAAAAGCATTTTCATAATCTTCCTGGACAGTCATTTTCTCATGTTAAATCTATTGTCAACCTGCCTCGGGCATGCTGTTTGAACAAAATTACTCACCACAACTCTACACAGCTCCTCATTCTACATAATAATACCATTTACAGTTGGCATTTGCTACAATAAATCTACGTGGGAACAGTTACCTTGTCAGTGGGTACTGAGGGAAGGTCATGCATAGCAGTCAAGGAGACGTCTACATGCCTGTAAGTTATGAAGTCTTTTATGAGACTTTTTAATCAATATTCTAACATGCACTGAAACAAGCTTAAGCTAAAGGGAATAAAATAGGCCATGTGGGGGCAAGAAAAGTTGCTTTGTTTGTTATTTTTATTGCAGTTGTTGGTAGAAGGTTGAACAAACTTTCTTGACATTCCTAAAAAATTTTAGAGTGAAAGTGTTGAAAACAGCATAATCAGGTAGTTACAGAGCAGGTAAGTTTTACTGTTTAAAGCTGATGACCTGGCGAGGTGCGGTGGCTCATGCCTATAATCCTGGCACTCTGGGAGGTCGAGGCAGGTAGATCTTTTGAGTTCAATAGTTTGAGACCAGCCTGAGCCACTGTGAGACATCATCTCTACTGAAAGTAGAAAACCCAACCAAGCATCATGATGGGCACCTATAGTTCCAGCTACTTGGGAGGTTGCTGTGAGATGTGATGCCTCGGCACTCTGAGGGTGACAGAGTGAGAATCTGTCTCAAAAATAATTGAATACATATCTACATACATAAAGCTGATGATATTTTATAAGCAGCTTAGGACACTTTAATGCCAGGATGCTTTTTATAGGCATATTTAGTGATGTTGCTCGACCGTTACTTCAACTATGTATCTGTGACAGGTGGTTGTTTTGTTCTCATGTCCCATTATTATTTTGCACATACTCTGGTCTTCTGATAGTGCTAGCTGACTAGTCAGATAAGCCAGAGAAGTATAGATATATTACCGCATAGGGAAGGATCAGTCAACAATGAATCCCCGCCCCAACTCCCCGCCAAATCAGACAACACCATGTGCTTCTATAAATAAAGTTTTAGGAGACTGTAGCCACACCTGCCCACTCACTTAATATGACTTCTTTTGGGCTGCAAGCACAGAGCTGAGGAGTTGCCGGAAAGCCCTTACATAATTTAAAATATTATCTAGCCCTTTGCAGAAGAAATTTATTGACCTCCCGTGTAGGATGATAACAGTTTGCCTTTAGGTAGAATTATACCCCAGTAAGGCCTTTATATAAAGATGCCCAAGAAACTATTCTCAGAAAGAGAATATCTTTGTAAAATTAAATACTTTATATTTGGAGTGGAGGGGATTATTTCAGAAATGTTTACGATTTTCCAATATCCTATCTTCTGATCTGTGTCAATCACAGCTGCACCTTCCCCAGGGAGACAGTTTGAATCAGGGATGCATTCAGAAAACTTCCCAAGATGCCTTGCAGCTAGGTGTGACTAGGTGATTGACTTTTGATCAAAGGATGTAAGCACACATCCTAGATGCAAACTAATGCTCAGCTTGGTGCATGCCTTTCTCTTTTCCATGTATATTTATTGTTAGTTGGGACATTAACATTACAATGAGTCCAGCAACCTTGTTGGACCTTGATAATAAGAAACAAGTATCAGGAAGGTGTATTCATGGATTCTCAACAAGCAGAGATTGCCTTATGAGGGCTCTGAACTGCTGATCTCACAATTGTTTTTATTCTAAACATAGTTGGTTAAAACTACATAGATTTAAGCCATTACTCATTTTAATTTTTATTTTATTCCATGCTGCTATTTTCAATATTTTTAGATTTTTAAAAAAAATCTAGAAAGGAATTCTTATTGCATATAGTGGATACTGTGGGGACTGCACTTTGGCCCTCCCTTTCTGGGCCCTTTTTTGTTCACTCCATTTCATCTACATGGGTAAAGCAAAAACATATATAATTATAAATTGTGATTACCTCTTTACTTTCCAAAAGTGATGGGATCAAGATTGGGCAAAAGACCACAAAGGAGCTGACAAGTGACGACTTGTCTGGGATTTCTTCTCAGGAACTGGGAGGCCTGCAATGACTCTGACATTTGGACTTGGGGTACAAGGCAGAGAAAAATTGATGATAAAAAAAAAATTAAAAAACAATAAGAAAAATCCTGGCAACTTGAAATCCCTGCTCCCAGTTCTTTCCTCCTATTTCTTGTTCATGGTACCATAAAACACACCCTTATTTAGCAGGCAAAATTCTTCATCAATCAATCCAGAATTTAAAACACATGTAACTTTCTGTATTGTTTCTCTATGCCTGAAATACAAACCTATTTCAAGTCCTCTTTCTGCCAGGTGGTAGAAACGTAGTTCTAAACAAGTCAGGATTTCCCAATTCCTTTTCCTCAGGATTACAATCTCATTTCCTGGGAGGTTTCTGGAGGGCAAAGATTTGCAGTGATCCATTCTTCAGGCAGAATTACCAATCCACATCCAGATACATTGAAAAGTTAATCCTCATGAAACAGCACTACTCTTAAATGTATGGGTTGGTAGTATCCATCACCTCATATTTCCTTTGTAAGAAATTGTATCTATTATCATTGAGTTGAACCAAAATCACCTTAAAGCTACTTGTTTTTTAATCTATAACTTTCTCTTGCAATAACAAGCATTATAAGTTTTCTATATATTTATTTATTTTAGAGACAGAGTCTCATTTTGTTTTTGGTAGAGTGCCATGACATCACAGCTCACAGCAACCTCCAGCACCTGGGCTTAGGCGATTCTCTTGCCTCAGCCTCCCGAATAGCTGGGACTATATGCACCCGCCACAATACCTGTCTATTTTTTGTTGTTGTTGTTGCAGTTTCTCTGGGGCTGAATTCGAACCCACCACCCTCAGTATATGGGGCCGGTGCCCTACTCACTGAGCCACAAGCACTGCCCCATTTTCTATATTTTAAATGCTTCTTAACTTCAAATGGACATGTGAATCAGCTTGCTAGTTATGGGAGGAGCCTGCATTTCTAACAAGCTTTCAGGAAATCCTCATTCCCATGTTCTGTGCACCACAGTTGAAATACCAATAGCCTGAGCACAAAACTCTCTTGTTTGAAGTCTCACTGTGCACTTCCTTGTCTGACGTGTCACTGTGCACTTCTTTGTTTGACTTGTCATTGTGTACATCCTTCCTTTGGCTTCTTACTATGTCTTGGTTCCTCCATATAGAACATTCAGTATTGTTGTTTACAGATCATATTTTTGTGGGAAGAGCTGCGCCAGGACCCATGATTGGCACCCTCCCAGACCTCCAGAAGAGCTGCGCCAGAGCCAATCAGCACCCCCCCCCCGACCTCCGTAAGAGCTGTGCCCACTTGGACCTGGTAAGAGCTGGGCTGGGACCCACTACCCTGCCTGCCAGGCCTCCCCACACCCTGAACAGGAACCCCAGGAGCCGCACAACACCCCATCCTCCCTCCTGTACCCTCCCTGCCTCCACACCTGCCCGCTCATCTTGCTAAGGAATCTTGTAGCCACATGCCCTCCGGAGCTCTTCTCCCAGCCAGAGACTGCTGGAGCCTTGGGCCCTCTGTGCCAAAGTCACTGCGCAACAGAACCCTGTGCACTCCCAGAACCTTGTGCACCACCCCGCTCTATTGTTGGATCCGGGGGTGTCACACTCCAGAGCTGCTCCCACAACCAGAACTCCCTGGCTGGAGCAGCCCCAGAAGAGCTACACAGGGTAACTCCTTACAAAGATTTAGCAACAATAGAGTGATTCCACACACCCCCCCCCAGGTCTAATATTGGAAAAACACCACCTCAACTCTGAGGAAGGCCAGAGGAAACAGTGAAAAATAATCGTGAGATGAAATCAAAGGAAAAACTCTGGCAATATGAATAATCAGAGTAGATCAACTCCCCCAAGGAACAATGGGACAGACACAGCACAAGATCCCATGCACAAACAAATAGCTGAGATGTCAGAAATCAAATTCAGAATCTGAATAACAAATAAGATCAAATTAGAATTCCAAGCAGTAACCCAAAAGATGTCCCAAGAATTCAACGAATTCAAAGACCAAATGACCAAAGATTTTGACACATTGAGACAAGAAGTTGCATCCCTCAAAGATCTGAGAAACACAGTACAATCTTTCAGTAGCAGAATGGAGCAAGCAGAAGAAAGGATTTCTGACATTGAAGACAAAGCTTTCAAATGCTCCCAAACTCTCAGAGAGGAAGAGAAATGGAGGGCAAAAACAGATCACTCTCTCAGAGAGCTCTGGGATAATTTGAAGAAAACTAATATTTGTCTTGTAGGGATCCCCAAAAGCGATGAAGTGGCTTCACAAGGCACTGAGTCTCTTCTCCATGAGATTATAAAAGAGAACTTTCCAGACATGCCAAGAGATTTTGAATTTCAGATAGCAGAAAGTTTCAGGATTTCAGCACGACTCAATCCAAATAAGACATACCCCAGACACATCATAATCAATTTCACTAAAGTTAATATGAAGGAGAAAATTCTGAAAGCAGTTAGACGAAGAAAACCATTACCCTACAAGGGGAAAAATATTAGAATAACTATAGATCTCTCTGCTAAAAACCTTTCAAGCTAGAAGGGGATGGTGATCAACCTTTAATCTCCTAAAACAAAATAACATTCAACCTAGGATCCTGTATCCAGCTAAACTGAGTTTAATTTATGATAGAGAAATTAAATACTTTAATGACATTCACATGTTGAAGAAATTTGCCACAACTAAACCAGCTCTCCAGGATATTCTCAGACCTATCCTCCATAAAAACCAGCATAATCCTCCACCACAAAAGTAAACCCACCCAGAAAATTTTTATCAAATTCCAACTTCCACAGTTGCAAAAGGATTAAAAATGTCCACCGGACTCTTGAAAGGCTTATCAATATTCTCAGTTAAAGTAAATTGTCCTCTAAAGAGGCACAGGTTGGCTGACTGGATACAAAAACTCAAGGCAGATATCTGCTGCATACAAGAATCTCATCTTACATTAAAAGACAAATATAGACTCAAGGTGAAGGGATGGTCATCTATACACCAGGCAAATGTAAAGCACAAAAAAGCAGGCATTGCAATCCTATTCACAGATGCAATAGGCTTTAAACCAACCAAAATAAGGAAGGATATGGATGGACACTTCATATTTGTTAAAGGTAATACTCAATATGATAAGATTTCAATTATTAATAGTTATGCACACAACCAGAACACACCTCAATTTATAAGAGAAACTCTAACAAACATGAGCAACTTGACTTCCTCCAGTTCCAAGTAGTTGGAGATTTTAACACCCCTTTAGCAGTGCTGGATAGATCCTCCAAAAAGAAGGTAAGCAAAGAAATTTTAGATTGAAATTTCACCATTCAACATCTGGACTTCACAGACATCTACAGAACATTTTATCCCAACAAAAATGAATACTCATTATTCTCATCAGCCCATGGAACATACTCCAAA
>CAUYPK010090211.1:0-31030 GCA_963574355.1 Loris lydekkerianus
GTACTCAGCCCTACTATGAAGCTAAATTATAGCTTTCACATGAAGGCTATAACCCAACTATAGCACAAGACTATGGGGAAAGGGCCAAGGAAGGGGAAGGGAGGGGGGAGGCTTTGGTGGAGGGAGGGTAATGGGTGGGGCCACATCTATGGTACATCTTAGAATGGGTACAGGCGATTGCACTAATGTACACAGCTATGATTTAACAATAAAAAAAAAAAAATTATCTTGCCAAAAGCCAAGAAAACAAAATGAAAGAGAAGTGGTATTGCACATTCAGGTAAAAAAAGAAATCAATGTTACTAACAGAGACAGAACTGGCTGTGAAATGCTTCACATGGCAAGACTCATCTGAGCACTCACTCATTTATTCATAAAACAACCACTAGAGCGTCCGCTTCAAGCTGGCCACTGCTGAGGAACCAAAAAGATGGAAAACTAAATCCCCACTCTCAAAGAGCTCAGTCTAGTGGGGAGGTAGACCTAGAGATGGCTTTTAGAAACATGTTAAGTTTTAAAGATGTGTTAAGGAATAACAGAATAAAAAAGAGAAAGTTGCCTAATACTGTTCTACAGAGGTGATACTAAGATGAGAACTGGAGGACCAAGGAGCCTTTGTCAGATAAGCTGATGTGGAAAGGATCATTTCCTAGTTGAGTTTTCCAGCATATGCAAAGGCCCCTGGTCATAGCTGGTTCTCTGAGGGACACTAAACAACAACTTGGGATTTAGAAAGAATAAGACACAAAGGTACATCAGGCCTGTCCTCTCACGTCCCCCGGCTGAGTGCACTCCTGGACACACCTGTACCTTACCATAGGTGATGACAAGCAGCACAAAGTTGAGGTTTTTGAAGAGCCGGACGATGGAACTTAAGTATGAAGCATCAGGGGACGCCAAGGCATAGCTCAGGGATTGAGCTCTGCTGGGGGGATGTTTAGGCTTCTCCTTGAATACTGAAAAGAAAGAAACAGAGATGACTACAAATTCCTGTGGTCCCACCCCAGCAGAGCTTGCTCCACAGGCACAAGAGCTGGTTCCATCATCTGGCAAGGAGCTAAGACTGCCAGAGGAAACACTGATTCCTGAACACAGCTTCCTCTTTTGAACTGCTTCTCGTTATTTGAAGATGAATAAATGGACCTTTCTTTTCTTTTTCTTCTTTTTTTTTTTTTTTGAGACAGAGTCTCACTATGTTGCCCTTGGTAGAGTGCTGTGTCATCACAGCTCACAGCAACCTCCAACTCTTGGGCTTGAGCAATTTTCTTGCCTCGGCCTCCCAAGTAGCTGGGACTACAGGCATCTACCACAATGTGGGGCTATTTTCTTGTTGCAGTTGTCATTGTTGTTTAGCTGGCCCAAGACTAGCTTGAACCCGCCAGCCTCCGTGCATGTGGCTGCACCATAACTGTGCTACAGGCGCGGGGCCAGGTAAATGGACCTTTGATTACTTTTTCTTAATGGCCTCTAGAAGGCTGAAATCACTGGGCCTCCCAGGCAGTGGTCAAAGATCAAGGCATTCATCATAACCAGAAAATAACATATTGCAACGCAATGAAAAAGAGTACCAGCAACCCATGGGTGGAACAGAAGCAAGAGCTGAAGCTTTGAGATTAGTGAGCCCCATTAATGGCTCTGAGCCAGAGCTGCTCCCAAGGCGGAAAAGACCGTGTTGTCCACACTTAGCACAGAGCCTGGCACACCGACATGCAGGGGAAATGAATAAATTTCCCCTGAATAAGTGAAAGGATTTTCTTCTGTCAGGAAAACCTGGATTCCATTTCAAGTTTCTCAGAGAATCAGCCCTCTGCCTGACAAGATTACCATACGCTTCTCCTGAATGGGACACTCTGATTCGAAGGCTAGAGAGACAGCGGAAAAGCACTCCATTTGTATTCTGTTTTCTGTATTACTGTTGTGATCATTTTGACTGAACTCACTGCCATCCAGTTCTCTGGGGGTGGGGGCAGATCAGTTTAACTAATTGTTTGGCTAAATAGGTCTCTCTACTGAGTTCAGGCAAGTACCACATAGCTTCCTCATTCCCCTGAGAATGCTCCCAAAAGTTCAGTAGACCACTCCCAATGAGGAAGCTCTGAAATGAGGTTTACTCTCTTGGCACATCGAAGCAGCCCCCCACCCAGAAAATGCCCTCACCCAGACTTCAGAGCCCTGGTTCTGGAGGATTATTCTGGATAATAATAATAATAATAATAATATCTGGAGGATATTATTCAAATAATCCACCCCTTGGGAGCCTCTCATTCATTGTCTTGCCTATTCACCCCCCCTTCCACCAGGGGAAAGAATGAAAGGCAAGAGGCTTACTTGTCTTGGCATCAGCAGGTGTTGGCTTAAGGATTTGAAAACCACAAACCAGAATTTAGATAAGATTTTTCAGTTCTTTATTCAGTTAGGTACTGTCTGTGCTTGATAATAAAATGCCAAAACATAGAACCGTTCTACCTCCAAGTTTTCAACTGCACAGGAGCAGGCCCTCATCTGCTACAAACTAAGAATTTAGTCGGACACATTACAATCTGAAACTCAAAGTCTGGCTGACAGGCCCTGGCTACATCATCCTTCCTTACTCTCATTTTCAGCTCCCTTGTTTCTTACCTCCCCAGGAGCAGCAAGACCTCTGTCTAAGACATTCTGCCAGCTTTGAAAAGCCATCAGGCAGCCCTTTCTCATCCTGACTCCAGGGAGGAAATGACACAGTGAGAACAGCTGAATGAGATGCACAACGACAGAACTGTTTGACTCGGGAGGTGGGCCCAGCAGACCAGAAGGAAACCTTCAACACTTCAGGTGGAACGTTCAGTTATCAAGAAGGAAGCTGGTTCACCTTTAGACAGGCGATGAGCTGAAAATATAAACCTCTACCATGCTGTTTCTGAATTTATCACAGCCCTTGTCTTAATGACATCACTCAGCTGAAAAAAGAGAATATAAAGTTCTATTACCAAATACCTCAATGAGTAAATTACATGCATACAAAATATTGGTAGTAGTAATCTGAGGTTGGTGGTTGAGATTAACTTGTACACAGATAATGGTCATTCTTTTCTTTATGCTTTTTGGTAATAGATTTTTTTCCATAAAGAGCATATATTATTATAATTTTTCAAAGAAAAACATTAAAGAAACATGGTTCCCAAGTACTATCAGGTTAATTTATGAGATTATTAGAGTTTGTGGGTCAATTTGTTCTGTTTTTCAGAGAGGTAAGTATAAGAAGTTAGACTTAAATCCAATCTCTTCCACTTACTAGCTATCTAATCTTGAATAGCTTAAGTCAAGTTTCCTTAAGTCTCATTTTCCCTTTGTTAAACAGGGTTTAATGGTTTGGCACTCACAGGGCTACTGAGGACTAAGTGGGATGAGGCTACCAAATGACTGTGATATCGTAGGTGTTCACTGGGATTTCATCAAGAGGACCAGCCATCTATCCATTACTTCTGATGAGACAGGATTTGGGAACTATTTAATTACAATTAAAACTTTCCTGAGCCACTGAAAAAGTTCACAGGACCAGCTAGTCCTGAACCAAGGGCAACTTCCCAGGCTATGCTCTTTGAAGGCTGTAAGAAGCCCAATCTCCACTTTCTACAAATGTCTGTGCATCTTGGAGCACCTTCACAAGGGCTCGCCAAAGTCAGCAGAAGCCCCTGCTTCCCTGCGCCCACCGACCAGTCTACTAATGGCCCTTACCGATCACAACGAGGATGAAAAGGAGAGTGGCCACACCAGCGATCATGTAAAACATGATGCTGATGTGGTAGGCAAGCTTGTCCCGGTCGCTGATGTTGGGTACCAGAACAGGCGGGATCAGGAAGCCCAGGGCAATTCCAAGCTACAGGAGACAGGACAAAGACGATCAGAGTTACCAATGGCCAGGAGGTGACAGCACCAGTCTAGACAGATTCCACATGGGAAACCTAATTCCCAACTTCCATTCCTTCCAAAAACCCAACCAGGGGTTATTTCCCTACTTTGAGAGACCGGAGAAATCTTTCTTTTGATTGACTACTTGACTGATACCTACACTTCTGATGACCTGCACTATGGATGCCTCTGGAAAACATTACAGTTGATGATCTCAGGGCAAGCTGGCTCTTCTCTCATGGCAGACCAATGAACAATACGTACACCCATCTCTGGGGTAGGGTAAAACAATGTTCTTGTGTGTGTGCGCGCTATTTAAATTTTTTGTTTCATTGGATCTGTCAGCCCGGAGCTGAGACACCAGCTGGGGAAAAGTTTTACACTCTACAACCCCAAGAACTTGCTTTCAGTGAGAAGAAGAAGCTTAAAGTTGTTACCACATTTATAAACATGAACGCATCCGTTAATTGTGTGAATAACTTAGCAACTTCCAAAGCATGTGTAGTGTGAAGTCACACACAACTGCATACACTTATACACACAAGATATGGGTCCCTGAGAAATATCTACACACACACACACACACACACACACACCAACAAATTAAAACATCTCACATCCGGCTGGAGTCCAAACTCTAGTGACCTGACAGATAATGTGCCTTGGGTGTTTCTGAGGTCAGAAATGCTTTAGTTCAGTACTGACTGACTACGATTCAATTTCCAAAAGCCCTCATGCCATAGGTAAAACAAGGCAGAAATCAGGGAGATGGCTTATGAACACAGGCAAGCGCCAAATTCCAAGAGTGAAGGAAGATGAGCAAATCCTTTGTCTTAAGGCCCTACTTTTCCTTTATTGTACATGAAAGGAACAGCAGGGAGAGAAGCAATCTGCTTTCCCTCCACACTGCCACACCATGCATCACCTTCTGGTCCGCGGACCACTTTGATTGGTTTGCTCATATGTCCATCACGGTCAGGATTGTTACAAATGCTTCTCAGTTCTGGAATATTCACAAAAGTCATCATCAATAGGCCCCACCCACGTGGGCTCCTTGGTACACTACCAAAAAACCAAACACATCTTTAAAGCCTGTACTATGAAGCTGCGTGTGGTGGCTCATACCTGCAATCCTAGCACTCCCTTCTGGGAGGCCAAAGCTGGTGGACTGCTTGAGCTCAGGAGTTGAAGACCAGCCTAAGCAATAGTGAGACCCTGTCTCTAAAAAATAGCTGGGCGTTGTGGTAAGCGCCTGTAGTCCCAGCTACTCGGGAGGCTGGGGCAAGAGAATCGCTTGAGCCTAGGAGTTTGAGGTTGCTGTGAGCTATGACACCATAGCATTCTACCCAGGGCAACAAAGTGAAACTGTCTAAAAAAAAAAAAAAGCATGTCCTATGTGAAAAGTACTCTGCTAGATATTTTAGGAGGTACAAAGATGTGAAAGGCAGGATTCCAGGCTTTAAGGAGCTGTAAAATCTATTAGCAGGTAGATTACAAAATACAACACAGATGGCCATGTTTGTGTGTTGAAATGAAAGTGAACAACACACAGAAAGTTGTTACAGTTTGAAAGGTTTTTTGTAATTCTCTATTGTAGCCCAATCATTATAGGAGGCTAAGGGAAGTTAACTAAGCTCAGTCACCAGAGTTCTAGCAGAGATGAGGTGAGAAAACCGATCTCCTGGCTTCTCAGGCCAGTGTCTCTTCCATGAAACCAGGCAACAAGGGCTTCCAGGGCTAAGAGCCCTGAGAAAAACCCGGGAAAGCAGGATTTTCTAAAAGAGAAACTTGGCCAGGTGTGGAATCTCACACCTGTAATCCCAGTACTCTGGGAGGCCAAGGCAAGTGAATTGCCTGAGCTCAGGAGCTCGACACCAGCCGGAGCAAAAGTGAGATTCCCATCTCTACTGAAAATAGAAAAACTAGCCAGGCACTGTGGCACACACCTGGAATCCTAGCTACCCATAAGGCTGAGGCAAGAGGATTGCTCAAGCCCAAAAGTTTGAGGTTGCTGTGAACTCTGACGCCGTGGCACTCTACCCAAGGCAACGGAGTGAGACTCTGTCTTAAAAAAATAAACAAATAAAGAGAAACTTGTTTTATGCTGTTGGAGCTTTAACTGATTCTTGTTCACGCTGGTTTGTCAGAGTCAGGCTTCTTAACTATTGATCTCCAGGACTTTGATTCAGAGTAAAGATCAGCCACAGATAGAGGGGCAAATACAGCCTTCTCCTTTTTAAAAATTTTTTCAGCTTTCAGATAGGTTCGGCACCTATAGCTCAGCAGCTAGGATGCCACCCACATACACCAAAGCTGGTGGGTTGGAATCCAGCCTGGGCCTGCCAAACAACAACAATTACAACCAAAAAAAAAAAAAAAAAAAGCTGTGCATTGTGGCAGGCACCTGTAGTCCCAGCTACTAGGGAGACTGAGGCAAGAGAATCGCTTAAGCCCAAGAGTTGGAGGTTGCTGAGAGCTGTGATGTCCAACCAGCTTTTAAACAACACTGGAAGAGTCTCTTCTGGGGAGGGTGTCCCATGCTTCTGAGTGTACTTTGCCACTCAGGAATTATCTTTTCCATCATACCATGCAGGCTGTGCCGCTGGACTCAACCAACAGTATTCCCATCATACCTCTGGGTTCTGTAGGCTCTTTGACTTCTATTGCCTTCTGGAAAAGAAAAACCCTAAGATCCTGATACAGGATAACCTAATCCCCAGTAATCTTCTGCCTTAATAAATAAATCCTCGCAGCTGATGCTACACCACATGCCTTAGCCTCAGGAGCTGGACCATCCTCACCCCATCCTCACACTGAGCTTGAGTAAACGCTGTTCCAACCCAACTCCAGCTTTGAAGCCTTCTCCAGCCATTAGGATGAAGTAGCAGAACTGTGGCCTGTAGCAACCCCCGGCCAGATGGCAATGCTGGGTCACAGTAACCTTTCTCAAGGAGGAAACTGGCTTCGGGGGTACTTTCATGCCCAGTGTGGAAAATCCAAACATAGGGATTGGACTGTAAACTTCCGTCTCTTTTGTTTTTTCAAGATGTGTTTTTATTCCTGCTTCTTGACAGCTGTGTTCAGTGAGAGTCTATTTCTAGTTCCCAGTTCCCACATCTGTCCTGTAGAAGATACTCGGTCATGTGGGATGGATGGATGGATGGATGGATGGACAAACATTGGTGGAAAGTCTTGTCTGCACAAAGCTGGGAATATCACACAAGTCTTCCCTTCAGGGTCCAGGTTCTATGTTGTACTCACAGTGATAAGGGGAAAAAGTGTGTGTCATCGTAGCTCATAGCAACCTCAAACTCTTGGACTCAAGAGATCCTCTTGCCTCAGCCTCCTGAGTAGCAGGGACTACAGGCATGCACTACTACACCCAGCTAGTTTTCTATTTTTAATAGAGATGGGGTCGTGCTCTTGCTCAGGCTGGTCTTCAACTGCTGATCTCTTTTTTATTTTTTATTTTTTAGCCAGGGCTGGGTTTGAACCCACCACCTCTGGCATATGGGGCCGGCGCCTTACTCCTTTGAGCCACAGGCACCACCCTTGAACTGCTGATCTCAAGCAATCCACCCACGTCAATCTCCCAGAGTCCTAGGATTATAGGCATGAGCCACCACACCTGGCCTGTATGATTATTTAATTTACATGCCTCCCCAACCTCACTGTAAGCTCCATGAAGGCAAGGCTCACATCTGTCTCTGGAGCTTGCCGCACAATAACGCTAATCAAAGGACAATGTATGGAGCTTTACATGGAATATCTCAATCCCCACAAAACCCCCAGAAAGAGGCATCTAACATCCCAATTTTGTGGGTGATGAAACTGAGATATGGAAAAGTAAAAGTAACTTGTCCAAGGTCACACAGCTACATGGAACAGAGCTGGTTTCAACACATGCAGTTCTCCAGTCTTTCAGCTTAATAACTCTAGTTTACTTCACCCCAAAAAAAGATGTTTGGCAAAACTGCACTGAATGAAGGAATGGAGAGGGACCCTGGGATACTCAATTTTCATTTTCTATGTTATTTTTGCCCTTTCCGCAAACCCAGGGGTGGTCTCTAAATGCTACTACAATGTCAGTAGTCAGGAGCTTGTCGCAGTTCAAGACATGTCCGTGCTGGCTGAGGACTTTGGCAGGGACAGAAGAAGCCACACTTAGCATATAATATGCCACCCATCGCTCTGGATCATGTGTTTGGCAGAGCAAGAATAAAACCAGGAAACCATCAGGCTACATCTGGGGTAAAATCCCATATCTAACACATTACAAAATACAACATGCATGTTATACTGGATCTGAGGACCACGGAGGCACAGTTCCCATCCACCACTGACAAACCCCTAAGTCACAATTAATTCAAAACCCTTGTACAAAGCTGTCCTCCTAAATCCTGGTGGCTTATGGGGTCACACTGTGCCCAGGCTATCAAGGGAGTATCCCAGCACTCCCAGAAAAGGCAGGGAGCTCTGTGTCAACACAGTGGGCAGGGCTTCCGTCCAAATGGGACAGGGAAAGAATCAACAGTCCCCATCGGAGCCTTTTGCATGGGTCCCAGGTACCTCCACCTCCTCACCCAAGCCACTGCTAAGGTGGACCCTGCTCTTCTTGTTAGGAGACAACACCCTCAACAAACAGGTTCTCACCTATGAAACTCAGCCCTCTCCCAGGCACGCTAGGCTTATCAGAGAAAGGTAAGCCCACTGTCTCAGCCCCAGGGCTGGGCCCTGGTTGGCCAAGTTAAGTAGCTCATTTCCTTCCCCTAGACACAGGGTGGGAATTGGATTTCACGGCTTCCTGGAGCTGAGTCAAAAATGCCCCATGCCCCATGCCCCATGAACATGTAAAATAGTATGTATCCATTTTTTTAAGTGCCCGAATTGGGTTAGCCGTTTTCCCTACAACAGGGCTCTTGGATCCAATGCTTTCCAGCAAATTTGGTATCCATATGACTTAACCCAGGGCTTGCCTCATACCCATTCTATGCTATTTTTAAATAAAACCCTCACCTCTCCTCTCATTTACCTCAGCATTCCTCAGTGTATCATCATACTAGTACAGTGGCTACAAGCCCAGGCTCTGGGGTCGGAAACATATAAGTTCAAATCGCAGGTCCCTACCAGGTACTAGATGCTGACCAAGGCAAGTTCAGTCCCCTTTTGCATCTATTTCATAATCCACAAGGGGAAGACAGTATCCTCTATTGTAGCTCATCTGGGTAGGGCTCACTTCCTCCCTGCAAGTGGAGACAGGCAGTAGAGGCTACTGGGACTCCCACCACGCGCCTGCTTTACTCAGGGCAGTCATGCAAACCACCCCCCCTGGTTCTGCTCCTCTTCCTTCTCTGACCCCTTCTGCATGCTCTTTCTCAATTCTCTTAGTCATCTTGACCCTGCCCTCTCACATACACTCCATCCCAGATCTTCCAGATCCCTCCTGTGAAATCTCCTTTGAATCTGTATGCTGTCCCCCAACCCTTTTTGCCTCACTCCCAGGCAACTGTGAACTCTTCTCCAACAGGGCCGTACAATGGACTCAGGTCCGTGTCCTGGGTGCCACGTGGATGACGCACTCCCTGTCCGGAGGCCTTCATGGAGTCCGCCCTCTCAGAGAAGGAAGCAAGCCCTACCCACTTGACTGCTGACCTTGGTCTTCCTCACCAGTTTCAACCCATCCAGTCCCATCTCTCATGTCCCTACGCAATCCCTGTATTCCAGCCGGACTGGACGGGTTGTGATGACAACCTTCCCAGCTGTCATCGATGGCTTTAGTCGAAGTCCCCCCTTTTTAATCTTTCAGAGCCCAGGCGGTGTCAGTTCTTTTGCAGAGCTTTCCTTGATGATCCTTGCTATGTGTGAGATCCTTGCCCCAACCTCCTCTAGTCCTTTGGTTTCCTGCCACTTTTCTGACACTTGTTAGTGGTGCCTAATCAATATGTGGGCACCGACTGGCTGAGCCATAGGTCACTGGCATGTCAGGAAAGCATCGTTACCACCACAAATTTGTCACGTGCCCCCAGACCTGGAGAAAGGCGCGGTTGGAAATTTATCTAGACATGGTTCTCAGAGAAAGCTTCTTATTTGGAAAGGTATGGTTGAGGGTCCTTTTAAAATCAGAGCTGCATAAAAGATAAACTGGGATTCAATCTAGACTTCCACATGCCAGATTGCTGAAAACCCATCAACGCAAATAATTGATATCTTCTTTCTTTTCTTTCTTTCTTTCTTTTTTTTTTTTTTAAGAGACAGGATCTTGCTCTGTTGTCCAGGCTGGAGTGCAGTGGCCTTGTGATTAGCATTGAACTCCTGGGCTCAGGTGACCCTCTTGCCTCAACCTCCCAAACAGCTGTGAGTAAAGGCAAGTGCCACCACACCCAGATAATTTTTTTTCTTATTATTTTTGTAGAGATGGGCTCTAGAAAACAACCCAGGGTGGTCTCAAACTCCTGGGCTCAAACAGTCCTCCCACCTCAGCCTCCCAAAGTGTTGAGATTACAGGTGCGAGCCACTGTGCGTGGGTTCAGATGACTATCTTAAAGCACAAAGTATTATGCCTTTCTCCCCAAAGGCTATTTGACCTGATGTGATGACTAGGTAAATGCATGTATCTATGTACACTAACAATGATCTTATGACCTAAAAATTAAATGGAAGCTAAGTTCACTGAGTAGGACAATTGAGGAAAACTTCAGCTGCCTAGATAAATATAAGGAAATGTTACCATGTAAAGGGACATTTAAGCACATACAGAATTTATGGGCACTAAAATGTACTAAAATACAGCATGCCTAATTTGTATTCCACACAAAAACATGTCCGCACACTCCTGGGGCTGCATGCTTGTCACTAGTGTCTCACTCATGGAGAGCATGGCCACCAGTCGGAAGGAAGGTCACTGCTAAAGCTTGTTTCCCAGGACCACCTGCACACTGGTAATTCCACAGAAGTGATTTCCACACTCCTTGCCCATCCCCACGCACTGGTATATACATGGAAACATCACAAAGATGGTGCTGTTTAGGAAAGTGCACATTCCAGTCCATAATTCTGGTGCTATAAATACCTCACACTAACCCTTGGCTAGTGGCACTTAGATGTTTGTTTGCACCTGCTAGTGAATAACTGATCTGGGCAAAACTGAGTACAAACAAGGGCTCCAGGGTCCCAGATGTAAGGGTGAAGACACTCTGCAAAGTAAGCTGCCTTCGGACCTGTGGAGGAGGCTCAACTGGGTATGGGGGAAGATGGGCCTCTGATAGGTCGATGTCTCAGAAAAATGCAAGAAAAGACCAAGGTGGCTGCTGGGTCCCTGAAACACTGAAGAACTGAGAGCCTGCAGCTTGAGTTAATCATAAGAATGAGCCCCCTGCCACCCAGGAATGCCAAAGAGCTCCAAGGAAAATGCCATGGTTAGCAGCAATGTGCATGCAAAAACTGCTGGTATGACTGCATTTTTGAAATCTCCAAATCAAAGCACTTGACCAACTCAGGATTAGGAGGTGGAAGGCCTTCAGGAACAAAAATGACCCATTGATTTGGGGGAAAATCACCCACAAAAGAGGTTTATAGATTTACAGGTTAAGCTTAGGTCTCTAACGACTTAGAAAGCAGGGTCACAGCAGGTCAACTCCATACTTCCTTAGAGCTCCCTCCCCACTCACAGGGTTCATCCTCGAAGCTGTGATTATGCTGGTGGCTTATACTACCTCCCCTTTTTGATTTCCTCAGTCCTTTTGGGGAAAAGTGGTTAGAGAAATATAGGAAGCCACATTGCTGAAATCTGGACAGCCTATAATCATTGATTCCTATGGAAGACAGTAATAGTAACAACAAAAAGTCATTTATCAAAAAGACACCTGCACGCAAATGTTTATTGCAGCACAATTCACAATTGCAAAAATGTGGAATCAACCCAAGTGCCCATCAACTCGTGAGTGGATTAACAAAATGTGGCATGGGGAAACCATGGAGTACTAGTCGGCCATAAAAAAAAAAAAAAAGGATTAATGTCCTTTGCAGAAATGTGGATGGGACTGAAGACCATTCTCCTAAATGAAATATCGCAGGAATGAAAAAGGAAATACCACATGTACCCTCTAATAAGTTGGAATTAACTGATGGGTAACTGTGGGCACAGAAGGAAGTAGAAAGGTCACTGGAAATCAAGAAGGAGGGTAAGGGAAGAAGGAAGGGGTTAAAAACCTACCTGTCGTGTATAACGAACACTATTTGGGTGATGGGCACACTAATTGTCCTGACTTAAGCATTATAAAAGCTATCCACGTAACAAAAACATTTGTATCCCCTTAATATTCTGAAATTTTAAAAAATGGTAACAACTGTCAATACATTGTGCACACCATACAACAGGCACTGTCCTAAGCACTATATAAACATATATACGCTTTTAGTCCCTTTTTTTTTGAGACAGAGTCTTTCTCAGTTACAACAGGTAGAATGTAGAGTGCCGCGACACTGACATACCTCACAGCAACCTCAAATTCCTGGGCTCAAGTAATCCTCTTGCTTTAACCTCCCCAGTGCTGGGGCCATAGGTACCTGCCACAACACCCAGTTAATTTTTCTATTTTTAGTAGAGATGGGGTCTTGGTCTTGCTTGGGGGGGGGGGCGAACTCCTGAGGTCAGGCGGGCAAACTCCTGAGGTCAGGTGGTCCTCCCAGAGTGCTAGGATTACAGGTGTGAGCCAAAGAGCCCAGCCAACCCCCTTCTTAAAGTCAAGGAAAACTAGTGGTGCCCGTAGCTCAATGGGTAGGGCACCCAGCCACATGTACCGAGGCTGGTGGGTTCGAACCCCACCTGGGCAAGCTAAAACAACAATGACAACTGCAACAACAAAAAAAATAGCAGGCCATTGTGGCGGGCACCTATAGTCCCACTTACTTGGGAGGCTGAGGCAAGAGAATCACTTAAGCCCAAGAGTTTGAGGTTGCTGTGAGCCATGACTTCACAGCACTCTACTGAAACCAGAATTTCAGTAACTTGCCCAAGGTCACATAATAGTAAGTAATGAGATTGGACTTCAAGCCCAGGCTATCTGTAGTAGAGTCTGTGCTCTGATTCATTAGGCCAAAAGGCCCTGATCTAATGTGGTATTCAAATCAGAAGGAAAGAAACTAATATGTACTAAGACAGCGGTTCTCAACCTGTGGTTTGCGACCCACAGGAACTGTATCAAAGGTTTGCACTATTAGGAAGGTTGAGAACCACTGTACTAGGGCCTATTATGTACTAAGCAGTACGGTAAACAATTTTTCACAGAATTTTCCATTTAAGCCCTCACAACAACCCCCTAAAGTTAGTACCATCATTTCTCATTTGATTTTTACAGATAAGAAAACCTCTGTATTCTTCCCATGGTCAGCCAGCTTCTAATGATAGAAACCCATGGCTGTTTGACCCCAAAGTCCTTGATGGACAAAGGGAATGCCACAGAAGAGCAACTGCCCTTAAAGACTTGACAATTTCTCTGGCCTTATCTGTTCACTTCCAGAGTTCCGATACCATCAAACTGCCGGTGGAAGCAACAGGGGAGAGACATCCTCAGCTATCATCTTTGCTTACCACATAGTTTCTTACACCCTGTGGCCTTCTCGTTCTTATGTAACACTTAGTTTTGTTTTGTTTAAGTATAGTATGTTTTCTCTCTGACCAGACAGCACTTTAAGGACAGAGACATTGACTAACAGTTCCCTGAGTGACCTTTCCCAACACTGCATCTGGCATAATGCTGAGAACAGAGACGGTACATGGGGAATATTTTCTGAATAAAGAAATGACTCTTACTAGAATGTTTATTGCAGCTCAATTTACAATTGCCAAGATGTGGAAGCAACCCAAGTGCCCATCAACCCAGGAATGGATTAATAAACTGTGGCATATATATATGCATATGGACTAATAGTACTCTTTGGAGCACTATTTAGCCGTAAGAAAAGATGGAGACTTTACATCTTTTGTGTTTACCTGGGTGGAGTCAAAACACATTCTTCTTAGTAAAGTTTCTCAAGAATGAGAAAAAAAATGTCCAATGCACTCAATACTAATGTGAAACCAATACATAAACAACTACATGCCCACACAAAAGAAAAAACACAAATATAGTCTAGCAAGGGGGAGGGTAAAAAAAGAGGGAGGGGGATGAGGGAGAGCAACTGGTGAGATCTCACCTAACCTACACAATGTGAGGGTGGTCAGCACACCCCCTGGGGTGAAGGGCTCAACTACAACTGGAACTTTACCTCAGAAATGTAAACAATGTAACCTAAATATCTGCACCCTTATATTAAGTTAAAACAAAAGAAAAAAGAAATAAAAAAAATTTTTTTAAATGGCCCTTAGAATTGTGCAGCTGAAGCCTAACTCAAGTAGTTCCGGTCTCTAGGACACAGTACACATGTTGGGCACAGCAGCAGTTTGCCACATAAGGAAAGAACTACCTAAAGAGTGTACCACCTAAAATAAATAGGTGCAAGGCAGAATGACACAGGAAGTCCCAACACCATGAAGACCTCCCATTTGGGGCTCCCCAAGATTGGGCGTAGAGGTCATTGAAACGTCCCACCCTCAAACTACACTCACTATCAAACATTTCTGCATTCTAAGGACCCTACTAAAAAGTAAGGGAGGAGACAGAGGCAAGGCAAATAGCCCTGGCTCACCAGCTTATAGTCTATCTAGTATACCTGGATCTTGACCTACAGCCTTGGTGTTGGGTATCCTCCTCATCTTTGGGGGGTGCAAGGTAGCTGAAGAGCACAGATAACCTAGGCTGTAAAAAGACAAGATGCTAAGTTTAGGGGAGGGGAATGAGCTCTACAGGGAAACTTTTCTGATTTTTTTTTTTTTAAAGCAATGCTGATAAAAAGCCTTTATTCTTCAGCTGAGCCTAGTATCCACACTTCCTTTCAGTTGCCAGCTCGGGAGCCTCTGTGGTATACAATACATTCCTTCGTTTAAGGGCTGGGCATTTTCCTTGACATTGTCCTCTTGCTGAACTTCACAAAAAATCAGTCTAGGTCTACTTTGGAGAGCAGCAATGACCACAGCCTCCTCTCAGTGAGAGTGCAAATCACTGTTGGCTTCAACATCCAAAGGTCCCTTTGGCTGACTGCGCTGACAGCTATTGCCCACGAACTCTCAGACCTTCCCCATGACTCAGTTAGGAAGGAGGGAAAATGAGTGGGTGTCTTTCAAACCACCTGACCAGCCAAGGTCACATCATGCAAACCTCATTTACTCCAAATTATTCACATTTGAAAAGTAGGCAACATGCAAAACTCCATTCAAATGCTTTGCATTTCTTACCAACTCTGTCCCAGATACCAGCACTCAACAGCCAGCACATGGATTCTGTGGGCCTGTGTGTTATTCCCCTGGCTCGAATTCACCTCTCCCTGCCCTTTCACAGATAAAACAGCCCAAAGAAGAAGAAGAATTGTCTCCTTTGTCTGCTGCCATTCCTAAAAGTGGAGTTCATGTGATAATCAACGTTCCTAAGCCTCCTATGCTTTCTTCTAAGCCTAGATGGACTTTCCTGGTGACAGCCCTCCCAGTCTACTTTCAGACATGAAACTCAGCCCTGGCCAATTACTTACTGCCTGGAAGAGTTGTTGTTTCAAGGACTGCCAGAAACAAGACCCAGGTCTTCTCACTTGCATGTGCACCTCCAAAAAGAGATAGGGTGGGCCCCATGTAGCTTTTCCTAAGAAGCCAAGTTCATAACTAACCCTGCCTCATGATCTCAGAGAGAAGTCGGGAAGGAAACAGAAATCCAAAGCTTGCATCATAAACACTATTAGTCACCCATATCTAACAATACCCCAGACAGCAACATCTAGCCTTGTTTAGGGAGTTACCCAGGGACCTAATTACACAAAAACAGCTCCCAATATCCTGTTCAGAAGTCACTTCCCCTCTTCATGGCCTGAGATTTCTACCATTACTCACTCCTGGAGCGACTGGCTTACAGTCTAACCTCTCTTCCCTCCAGTGTGAACTCTACCAGAAGAGGGGGCTTCTCTTTCCCTCTCAGTGCTTCCTTCTCAGTGCTCAGAATTTTTGCTTGGTGCAGAGTAGATGCTCAGTGAATATTTGTTCAATAAATAAAATAAAGGCTGTGGTGTATTGTCTCGAAAAGAAACCATCTGACAGGCCAGGGACAGGAGAGCCTTCATCCACTGGCTCCCATTTGTCACACTGCCTACTGTCAACTGGGGAGACACAGGGAGGCTGGATGGAGGGGGTGCAGTGCAGGACAAGCAGGATTCGTGGAAAGAATACAGCAGAGGCAAAGACCAGATGGCCAGGGGCTTGTGTGGGTTACTTGCAAGGGACAGAGCTCTGGCCCAGGATAAGGGCTTCCTAAAAAAAGCCATAGATTTTTGTAAAGTAGCATGAGAATACAGGTTAAGTCATATGTAGGACAAATAATGGGGTACCCTCCTTCCAGAGAAAGGGAGGAACTACATCTTCCTAAGGGCTCTAACATCTTTAAAGCATCCAAGCCCCACCAATCCCCATTCATTACCATCCATCACTGCCATGTGTGAGCACAAGAGCACGGCCAGGACCACAAGGCCCTTAGGAGAAAACTTCCCACTCCCAGCCTTATTTCTCCTGAGGGTGGGGACTAAATCAGTTCTCTACTGTGCTGCCATAGCCAGTTTCTTGAGTGTAAGAGAGGAACCATCCTAGGCACATATAGACCTAAAAGGCTCAGCCAAGTGCAGTGGCTAATAACTATAATCCTGGCACTCCGGTAGGCCCAGGAGTTGGATTGCTTGTGTGCAGTAGTTCAAGACCAGCCTGTGTAAGAGCAAGACCTTGTCTCTACTAAAAATAGAAAAACTAGCCAGGCACAGGGGTGTACAACTGTAGTCCCAGCAACTTGGGAGGCTGAGGCAAGAGGATTACTTAAGACCAAAAGTTTGAGGTTGCTATGAGTTACAATGCCATGACATTCTACCCATGGTGACAGAGACTCTGTTTAAGAAAAAAAAAATGATTTCATCTTGCCACTCCTTGGCAAAATGCCCTTCTGTAGCAAGCTGTGAGCCTCTTGAAATCAAAGGGAACAAGAATGCTCCTTAGGACTCCTGAAGCGGCAGAAGGACCCAGCTCAGATCAGCAAATGGTTCCCTTCTCTCTTTACTGAAGAAGGGGATGCTCTGGAAGCCAGACCTCTGAGAGAAGCTCAGGCAGCCACAAGGACAGAGCTTATACTGAACAAGCTGACTAGAAGGGCAAGGGTGCAGAGCCCTCTATCTGGAGGGCGTGGCCCCCAACCTCAGGCTGCATTTCACAGAGAGGTAAAACGTGAGAAAAGGAAATCCCTTTTTAGTCTCCTCTCAAAGGGCAAGTCCAGAGTCCTTTTTTTTTTTTTTTTAAGTTCAAGAAAGGGCCAGGTGTGGTGGCTCAGGCCTATAATCTCAGCACTTTGGGGAGCCAAGGCAGGAGGACTGCTTGTTGCCAGGAGTTTGAACCAGGTTGTGCAATAGCAAGACCCAGTCTCTACAAACAACAAAAACGTTTGTGGGCCAGCTTGAGCAAAAGTGAAACTCTGTCCCTACTAAAAATAGAAAAACTAGCTAGGCATTATGGTGGGCGCCTATAGTCCCAGCTACTCAGGAAGCTGAGGCAAGAAGGGTGCTTGAGCCCAAGAGTTTGAGGTTTCTGTGAGCTATGATGCCATGGCAGTCTACTCAGGGTGACAGAGTGAGACACTGTCTCAAAAACAAAAAAAATATTAGCTGGGCCTTGTGGCCATGGCTGTAGCCCCAACTACTGAGAGGCTGAAGCAGGAGGATCATATGAGCCCAGGAGTTCAAGGCTATGGTGAGTTATGATGATGCCTCCAGCCCAGGCAACAGAATAAGACTCTGTCTTTAAAAAAATTAAATAAAATAAAAGTTAACAATATTTCACCATTTTCAAGACCCCTGCACAGCTATGCACATATTGCCTGAGCCTTAAAACAACCCAAACAACCCAGTGGGATCAATGGCAGGCTGTCCCCAGTAGAAAGGAGGCAGGAGAGTCTTGTGAGGGCCAGATTGTCTTCTCCATTCCACAGCTGACTTTAGGCCACTTGAAGCCACGGAGTAAATCAGTAGTGAGGTCCCCATCAGGACTCCTCATGTTCCAGTCCCAGTCCTGAGCTCTTCCCATGGAACCTCAAAGAGGCTCAAAAAGGCACATGCAGCAGCATATCCTGGGAAGACACGGTCTAAGATGTAAGAGAATCCAGACCATTTCTGGTTTGGAGCTGCCCAATTCATGAATTGTTTGTGCAAATGAACTCTTTTAAAAATATATTACATTGTGCCTTGGTTTATACATCTTATCATCAGAGAAAATGCTGTTTGGCAGAGAGAAAGAGGATAGGTATGGATTCGGTAGATGTTTACAGGGGGCTTATTCAATTTTGAGAGCTTTCACATTATTTCACTTTCAGCAGCCCTATGAGGAAGCCATTCTTGTTATAAAAGATAAAAGTGATGCCTAAAGAGGACCAGTATCCTGCTGGAGGCCACCAAAGCAGCTGCTGGGTCCAGCTTCCATGGCTTCCACACTGGGAATTCTCAAATTTCACTGGCCATCAGAATCCCTGGAGGAGAATCAGAGAGACATACTCCTGGTCCCACGCTGGAGCTTTGCTGCCCAAGAATTTGTACTTTTTTTTTTTTTTTTTTTTTTTTGAGACAGAGTTTCACTCTGTCACCCTGGATAGAGTGCTATGGCATCACAGCTCACAGTAACCTCAAACTCCTGGGCTCAAACCATATCCTCTTGCCTCAGCCTCCCAAGTAGCTGGGACTACAGGCACCCACCACAACACCTGGCTAGTTTTTCTTTTTTTAGTAGAGACAGGGTCTCAATCTTACTCAGGCTGATCTTAAAACTCCTGAGCTAAAGTAATCCACCTACTTCAGCCTTCTTCCAGAGTGCTAGGATTACAAGATGCAAGCCACTGCACCCAGCCGAATTTGCATTTTTTAATGAATACTCAGGTTAAAGGTTTGTGGGCCACACTTTAGAAACAATTGATCTCCATCACCCCAAGGAAAAATCAAGAACATTCTCAGTTGCTGGCTCCCCCCACACGTTCTAGGCAGGGATGGTGTGAGAGAGGTACGCTCCTGCTCAGCTCCTCAGTCCAGGTGTGATACCTTGAGCGTCTCCAAATGGGTGTCTCCACATACACATCTAACACCAAACAGGGAGTCCAGGACAAAGGTCCAAGGAGGCCTGAATTGCTCAAGGAGAAGCTACACACCAAATGAAACTGCCCTGAGAATGATCAAGAAGATGCCAATGCTGCTCAGCATAGCTGCTTACATTCTCCATTTTCTCATGGATCCAAGAAATAGCCTGTGCACAGATAGCTTCCCCTAGGGCTGCCAAAGGAGACCCAGCTACACCAACCCAGTCATTTGGGGGCAAAAATCAGGGATTTCTAGGGCAAAGAGGAAACAATAAAAGGAGAAAAGCCACTCACAAACTTTGCTCCTGCCCCTGTGCCCCTCCTTTCCAGAGCCAGCAGGGCTGCCCAACCATAACGGTCTCCCAGAATGGAAAGGGACTTGTGTTCAACTCCTCTCGAGAGAAGGAATCAGATTGAAGCCAAAGCAAACACTGCTGTATTGCAAGGCTCAGGACACACTGCCTAATCCAAAGAGGTTGGAAAGGAAGTAAAATCCATCCTCACCTCCCATCTCCCCGCCTCCTGCAAACACAGATGATGCTATTATCTGCCCTCATGCTGAGACAAGGACTCATCTTGAATTGGATGGGGGTGAGAGGCTCAAGTTATTGAACAGCATGATATAACAAAAGATGATTATAATCAGGTCAGAGAGCAGAAGAGTCTGGCTGGGGGCCCCCAGAGCCCACAGGGTGTCCTCCCACCTATGAAGTTACCTGCTAAAGAAAGAGGCCCTTGGTTCTGCAGAATCAAGGGGAGGGAGATATTCCATTGGGATAAGTTTGGGAATGGTGTGAGATAGAAGTCAGAAGACAGAGAATAAAGAGAGAAGAGGAAACACCTGTTTTCACCTTAACCTTGTTGGTTTTTTTATCATCCCTGATGGGGTTCCAACCTTCATCCTGCAATTCACATAGGGCTGTTTGATGTTGGGGGTTGGGGTAATTGAAGTCAGGGAAAGGACATCCTGTTTGTTAATAGCACAGCTAGAAAAAGATCAAGAACCAGGCAGTGGAAAACAGCCATGTACACCTGATAAGCCTGGGCACCCCACTTCCTTCAGTACAGTCTTAGATTTGTTAGACTAAAGTCTGATATGCAAGCATGGGCTTAATCCAGTATCTGTGTCACCCCACAGACTTCAAAGTCTTCATCACAAACAGCTCTCACCAGAACTCTGGGAAAACAATACTATCTCCCGACCCCTGCTTTGCATTTAGCTTGAATAGCTCTCAAGAGGGACAAGTCCCCATCAGTATACTCCTGAGAAACTCCCTGGAATGGCCCATCCTCTCCTCTTCACCCAACTCCTGGCCGTTTTGCTCATTAAGAATCAGCCCAACTAAGCTTTTGCCTCCTGCCCTGCTTGCTGCCTGCCCTACTCACACTGGGCAATGTCCTCTGAGCTCTTATGATCCCTAACCACCTGGGAACATACGGCCTTAAGCCTGCCATGTGGTAGGAGACATTCAAGTGTTTTGCCCTCTCCTAGAACAAGAGCGGACAGAAGACAGAGGCAATTACCTTTACTGATGATAGCACTGAGAACATCTGTTCTTCACATAGCACTTCTTATCTGAGAAACTCTGCTAGCTAAGTGTCTTTCACATAGTGTCTAATTTAACCCTCTCCTGCACCTTTTGCAGTAGCCAGTATTATCTCCATTTTACCAAAGAAGCCAAAACTTATGAGTTATAAAACTTATCAAAGAGAACACAGCAGAACTGAAGACAGTGTTCTCAACCATCCAGGGTCTGGCACAGTTCAAGACATAAGAACTTTCTTTTCACAGAAGGAATAAGATTGAGTTATGTCAAGAAGACCACCCAGGAGCCAGGCATGGTGGCTCAAGCCTGTAATCCTAGCACCCTGGGAGGCTGAGGCAGGAGGACTGCTTGAGCTCAGGAGTTTGAGACCAGCCTGAGCAAGAGCGAGATGCCATGTCTACTAAAAATAGAAAAATGAGCCTGATGTTGCAGTGGGCTGATAGAGTCAAATGTAGGGACCTGCCAAACTAGAGCAGACCCCCCCACTCCAAATAGAACTGACCTGCCCAAATCAGATGTCCTAACTAGGAAAGGTGAATGGGCCAACCCTCACTCTTCTGACATGTCCCACCCAGGAAAGGGAATGTACCAACTCCCACCCTTCCGACCTTTACAACCCCCACCCACCATTACCCACGTGTTCACTTCCTTCTCAAGCTCAGCTCACCTACACCCAGGTGGAAATAAAGGCTGATGTTGCTCACACACACAGAACCTGGACTTCGTTTCCTTTCATTCATGTTTTGGAATGATCTTTTATTTTTGGTCTTTGACCTCTCATTTTGTTGCCATGACTCAGACCGGGAAGAAATCCCCTTGGGAAGCTGAAATACACTCTGTTGGACCCAACTAGACAGACTCTTGTTCCTACAAGATGAAGGGAAACAAGGGTGCCCCTCCGACCCCCACCCCAAAATTCGTCCATTTATTGGTGTGGTGAGCATTTATCTAGAATCCCTTTCTGAACTTACTAACTTCTCTTTCCGTTTCCCCATTCCAACTCCTCTTTCCCTCTCCCTCCATCTCTGGGGCTCTTAAGCAGTCACATATAGTCCCTCTCTCAGTTTTTAAAAATTCTGGTTAGAATTTTTAAATTCTGGGGTCCATGCCTAACCCCAGCAAGTTAGGCTCACCCGTCCAGTGCCCTGTGTTTAGAGATGCCCTCCTGTGGTGCTGGGCAACTCTTCCGGCTAACTAACCCCAGCCTCACTTTTTCTGGTTGGTTTCACATGCGGAGGCCTAGTACTTCCCTGATCCCAGCCCCAGCTACCTATGGACTCACCCCAGTGAGCCAGGGTTGCCGTCCAGTGCCTCGTGTTTGGGAATGCCTTCCCGCGGGCCTGGGCCACTTTTCTCTGGCTGGTTCAAGGTCACATGTAGAGGCCTGGCCTCTCTGACCCCAGCCCTCAGCCACATCCTTCCTCCTCCTCCTCACAGGCTCTCTTTACGTTCTTGCTTTAACTTCGTTTATTTTTTTTACCTCCAGTTTCCCACATGGGGACCACTACGTCATGGATTCCCCCTTCTTCACCTTTAAGCTGCCTTTTAACTCACCTGAAGCCTCTAAAGCTCTATTCTGACCTTAAACCTAAATACCTCATCTTTTTTCTGTAATACTAATTGGCCTACATACAGACTAGACAATGGTTCCCAATGGCCCGAAAATGGCACATTTGACCTCTCATTCCTCCTGATCTCAATAATTACTGTCAGAGATTAGGCAAATGGTCAGAGATTCCCTACACCCAGATCTTTCTCCTCCTCCAGAACGTTCTTTTGCAGTGTGAGTGTTGTGAACCCTCTCAGATCTTCCTTGGGTGGGCCAAACTGGCTCCACCCCGTCCAAATCTCCATTGTCTTCTTTTGACCTGCAGACAACTCTCCCCTTCTGCCCCTCTACAGCCCCCACCCTCAACAGAATTTCTACCTGCAGAATTCCTACTGGCAGAATTCCCCTCCCCCCTAATTCCTCCCTCTCCACCCCCCCCAATCTGCCTTCCACCACACGTGGTAGGAAAAAAAATGGCAGAACTGAGAGAGAAAAGAAACATGGTAGAACTCCAGAAATTCCCCCAGGGCCCTCAGACTCCCCAGCAAGATCTCATTGATCTGACCTTCAAGGTGTAGCAGTGCCTCTCGGAGCTCCAGTATTAGACAAAACCCAGCTACTTTTTGAAACTCCACAGTGCACTCCAAAATACCAAAATCTCCTCCCAGGACCATGTATTATGTGCAGTAAATCAGGCTTTTGAGCAAAGCAATACCCAAATCTAGACCTTCCCCCAAACCATGCCCAGTCTGCAAAGGTCCTCACTGGAAGTCTGACTGCCCAGGTCTTTCAGAAGATCTGGTTTCGCAGTCACTCCCAGCACCTAGCAAATTTCATAAATTTCATTTCATTTAAGCCTAGCTTCAAAAGACTGACAATCAGGATGCCTCTGGATGCCAACCTGGAAAACTAAACTCTGGGTATTTCTGCTAGTGGAAGGTAAGCCAATTTCTTTTCTAATAAACATAGAAAAACTTTTTCCACACTGCCACTCTATGAAGGCCCTATAAAACAAACAGAGATCGTGGTGGTGGGAATTAATAATTTACAGCACCCTCAGTCTACCCTATCCTTGTGGGCCTAGAATCATGGCCTCCTTAGTTATTTCCCATGTTAAGGCCGCTTATTATGATTTTTCTCTTTCTCAGTTTTGGACCAGTAATCCTTCATCTCATTTCTCAATTTATTGACTAGGTGGTGACCCAAAAAACAACTGCTCATATCCTCACCCTACGTGGATATCAACCACTTCAAACTGAAGACCCAGGAATGCTCCTGCAAACATCCCTTTCTACCCTCCTTCTCCTTCCCATTTTCCTTTTTTTTACAGGGAGCTCACACGGCCCCTCTTCCTATAGGAAGCAGTCAAAGAAATACCACACCCATCATCCCACCTCCTTATTGTAACTAAAAAGATAGAGATAATAGAGTCAAATGTAGGGACCCATCCAAATAGAATGTCCCACCTAGGAAAGGCGAATGGACCAGCCCCCACCCTTCAACAGATGTCCCACCTAGAAAAGGTGAATGGGCCAACCCCCACTATTCCAACAGATGTCCTACCCAGAAGAGGGAAAGTACCAACCCCCACCCTTCTGACCTTTAAAAACCCCCATCCACCATTACCCATGTGCAGACTTCCTTCTTGAGCTCAGCTCACCGGCACCCAGGTGAAAATAAAGGCCAATGTTGCCCACACAGAACCTGGACTCCATTTCCTTCCATTCACATTTCGGAATAATCTTTTATTTTTGGTCTTTGACCTCTCATGGGCCCCTGTAGTCCCTGCTACTGGGAGGCAGAGGCAGGAAGATAGCATGAACCCAGGGGTTTGAGGTCACTGTGAGCTGTTGCTGATACCACTGCACTCTAGGCTGAGCAATAGAGTAAGATTCTGTCTAAAAAAAAAAAAAAAAAAAAAAAAAAAATACAACCCAGGTATGATGATCTTCCCAGTTAACTAACTGGTCACCTAATTCCTTTCAAAAACCTGTTAATTCACCCATCCATTTGCAAGCACCTTTTTATGCCCAGGGCCCTGGAGTGGGGAACCTCAAGGCCACATGTGGCCTTTTGGATCCCCAAGCGTGGTCCCTAACAGAATCCAGACTTCACAGAACAAATCCCTTTATTAAAAGGATCTGTTTTGTAAAATCTGGCTCAGTCAAAAGGCCACACTCAAGGATCCAGAAGGCTACATGTGGCCCCAAGGCTGCAGGTTCCCCACCCTTTGGGACGTTTCCCACTTAGTCAGAAGAGCAGGCAGAGGTGGAGGGGAGGAGGATAGGAAAAAGAATAAAAAGGGGGAAATATACAAATACCAACAAATAGAATAGTATTAGAATGAACTCTGCGAGTACACAGGCTGGGGAATGCTCCTCAGAGCATAAAGGCTGACGTGGAGGACTGCAGGGAAGAGCACGTGTTCTAGCTCCAAGGGAACACCTCACCAGTGGTATGTCTCTCTCTCTCTTTTCTTTCTTTCTTTTCTTTTTCTTTCTTTCTTTCTTTCTTTCTTTCTTTCTTTCTTTCTTTCTTTCTTTCTTTCTCTTTCTTTCTTTCTTTCTTTCTTTTCTTTCTTTTCTTTCTTTTTTTTGTAGTTAAATATATGCAGTATAAAAATTTTGATTTTTTTTTTTTTTTTGAGAGAGTCTCTGTCACCTGGGTAGAGTGCCATGGCATCATAGTTCACAGCAACTTCAAACTCTTGGGTTCAACTGATCTTGCCTCAGCCTCCCGAGGAATTGGCACTACAGGTGCCTGTCACCACACCCACCTAGTTTGGGGTTTTTTCCCCCCTATTTTTAGCATATACCGTGGTCTTGCTCTTGCTCAGGCTGGTCTCAAACCCCTGAGATCAAGCCATCCACTCACCTCAGCCTCCCAGAGTGTTAGGATGATAAACCTGAGCCACCACACCCAGCCAAAATTTTTGATTTTTAACCATTTCTAACATAGGTCAGCAGCGTTCACACTGGTGTTTAACCATCACCTCCACGGATGTCTAGAACCTTATCGGTCTTCTTCCCAAATTGAAACTCTGCTCATTAAACACTAACTCGCTATTCTCTCCCCCCGCAGACTTTTAGCAACCACCATTCTACTTTCTGTCTCTGTAAAAATTTGACTACCTTTTAGGTACCCGTGGTAGAATAAAAACATTATTTGCTCTTTGTCCCCTATTCCTGGCTCAGAGCTCCAGAAATCCTTGGAATTTCCTGAGTGGTAGGAATGTCTTTTATTTTTCACTAGGTGCCCCTTTCTCCTACTAGGGAGATGTAGATAGGGTACCCAGATAGCCTCAGGGTGGGGCTTGTCACCAGGAGGGTGGGGGGCTCGAGATTCAGATGGATAAATAGTCTGGAGTGAGTTTCTGAGAGCTTCATCATGGTGCTGGGAGGGTGGCATCCCAGAGGGAATGGAAGCTCCACAGCCTTTCCCCCCATGGCGTGCCGTTACCTCCTCCATTTGGGTGCCCCTCAGTTGTATCCTTTACAATAAACTGATAAGTGTAAGGAAAGTGTTTTCCTAAGTTCTGTGAGCTGTTATAGCAAATTATCAAACCTGATGAGGGATCATGGGGACTCCCAATTCATAGCTGATTGGTCAGAAGCATGAATGGGCCCCAAGCCTTGCAAAGAAGAGTATGAATTGGGGGCAGTTTTGGGGGACTAAGCCCTTGACGCGTGGAGTCTGCAACTCCAGGTAGTGTCAGAATTGAATTGGATTATAGGGACGTCCATTTAGTGTTTAGAGAGTTGGAGAATTAGTAGAACTCAAAAACTTGACACTGTAATGCCTCTTATAAGTAGAATTATGTACTATTTGTCCTTTTATGACTGGCTTATTTCATTTAGCATAGTGTCATCAAGGTTCACTCATGTCATAGCATTTGTCAGAATTTCTTTCTCTTGAAGCTGAATAATCCACTGTATGTATATACCACATTTTGTTTATTCATCTGTGGGGAGGTATTTGGGCTGCTTTTGCCTTATAGCTATTGTGAGTGGTGCCGTCGTAAAAATGGGCATACAAATATCTATTCCAATTCCTGCTTTTAATTCTTTTGGGTAGATACTCAGAAGCAGAATTGTTGGATCATATGGTAATTTTATTTTTAATTTTTTTGAGGAACTGCCATGCTGTTTCTGTAATAGCTATCCCACTTTACATTCCCAACAGTAATGCACATGGGTTCTAATTTCTTCACATCCTTGCCAACATTTATTATTATTGTTGTCATTATTATTTTTGAGACAGGGTCTCACTTTGTCACTCTCAGTGGAGTGTCATGGTGTCATAGCTCACAGCAAACTCAAACTCTTGGGCTCAATGATCCTCTTGCCGCAACCTCCCAAGTTGCTGGGACTACAGGCATCCACCACCATGCCCAGCTAATTTTTCTATTTTTAGTAGAGATGGGGGTCTCCCTCTTGCTCAGGCTGGTCTCAAACTCTGAGTTCAAGCAATTTTCCCACCTCTGCCTCCCAGAGTGCTGGAATTACAGGCGTGAGCCACTGCACTCAGCTGGTTTTTCAGTTGTTGAGCTATAGTTCTTTATATATTCTGGATATTAACCTTTTATCAGATACATGGTTTGCAAATATTTTCTGCCATAAAGTGGGTTGCCTTTTCACTGTTGATAGTGTCCTTGGGTGCAAAATGTTTTTAATTTTAATGTAGACCAATTTATCTATTTTTTTCTTTTGATACCTCTGCTTTTGGTATCATATTTAGGAAATCTTTGTCATGAAGTGTGTATACTATTATCACCCTTTTCACAAAGACAGCAAGTGAGTCCCAGAGGGGTTAAGCAGGTGGCCCAAGGTTACACAGTAACACCAGCCTTCCCTTTGCCACTTGGAATGTGTCTTTTCCTTGGTTGGGTGCCTTGGTTGGTTGGATTTTCACAGCTCCTCTAAAAAGTTATTTTAGTCAGTCCCTGGTATTTTATCTAATCTTTCCATGGGGAGAGGATTAGCCTGGAGCTTTCTGGTTCACCATCTTGCCAATATCCCTCTCCACTACCTAAGTCTTACTCCCCAAACAGTATATCCCAAGGATACTGTTATGGAGCCAGACTGATCAGAGCAAAGAGACAAGGCTGGGAGGTAACAAGAGATAGGCTGAAGAGGAAGAGGGAAGGAGCGGGAGTCTGGAAATCTGAAACTGAAGACTTAGATTTGATTCCATGAAACCAGCAGGCATCTGTTACAATGCCTAGCAAGGCAACAAAGCCAGGGCAGAAGCCAGGCCAGGTCAACCTGAGCTTCCTGTAGTGAATCAGCCTGAATGTCAAACAAAGCAAAGGCTTTGGAGCATCTGTAATGGTTTCAGGAAACATCCCATTAGGGCTCCCCCACTTACCTCACCTTAAGTGGACCAGAATTATCAGCCCTGCCGCCCAGCCCATCCTCTGCCCTCAATCTGAAGGATGAGTGGCCCAAGCTCCCTCCACTTCCTCCTGGACCCTGGAGCCAATGTACAGCAAATACATAATAAATAGGCCTGAAAAGAACATAGTTCCAAGCAGGACAGTCCCTTCCCATGCATGTTGGTCCTTTCTCCTGGTAATTTCAAAGATCACTAGTCTCACCTGAGAGACCAGTTGAAAATACAGAATTCTGGGCCCATCCCTAGAGGGTTTGGTTAGGAAAGCCCATATGGGGACCCAAGCAAATGGGTATGACAGATCATCAGCTGCTTTGGGGAAGTACGGGCCCAGATCGCAGATAAAGATAGGCTCTAGAAAGTAACTGCAGACTTAAAGAGTGCTGTTTGCTGGACTGGCTGATCATAGAAGATCACCCAGAGATGCAGAGAGTTTCTGAGGTTGACTTGGGAGTCAGTTTCATAAGATGTGTGGTCTGCCTAGTCTTCCAAAGTTATGGCCACGGGGTGAGTTACATGTCAGATTTATTATTCCAGATATCCTAACATCAGACGCCTATCGGGACCTGAGTAAAGTTTGAGGAGGTGAAGGCATATTCTTTCATTCTTTTGCTTTGCGACCTTCTGAACTACCTTCTGAGCCCCCACCGGTGAGGGCTTTCCAAGGAAGGAGAAAGGAGAACTGAAATGTAGTTCCGTGTGACCCTCCTCAGAAATCTCAAGCTGGCAATTTTATGTCACAGTTTAAGACACAGCATATAAAAACAATAACTTTGTAATTAGTTACCAGCATTAAAAAACAGATTTCACGGCTTGGTGCCCATAGCATGGTGGTTACGGCATGGCCACACGCACCGAGGCTGGCGGGTTTGAACCTGGCCCTGGCCTGCTAAACAACAATGACAACTGCAACGAAAAAATAGCCCAGTGTTGTGGCGGGCGCCTGTAGTCCCAGCTACTCAGGAGGCTGAGGCAAGAGAATCACTTAAGCCCAAGAGTTGGAGGTTGCTGTGAGCTGTGACGCCACAGCACTCTACCAAGGGCAACATGGTGAGACTCTGCCTCAAAAACAAACCCAAAAAACAGATTTCATAAGCCAGAAACAGGAGGACAAGTATTATATGGTTCCATTTACATATGGTACCTAGAATAGGCAAATTCATAGGGACAGAAAGTAGACTGGAGGGCACCAGAGATGGGAAGGACCGGGAGGGAGGAGTTATGGCCTAATGAGTGCAGAGTTTCTGTTGGGATAATGAAAATTTTTGAGTATAGATAATGGGAATAGTTACACAGCATTGTAAATATACTTAATGCCATTGAATTGTACACTTGTGAATGGCTAAAATGAGAAATACTATGTATCTTTTACTGTGATTATCACAAAAACCTAGATTTCACATAAAGATCTGAATTTCTAGTTTCTCTATAAAAAATGAAAATATGACACATTGGGTTATGATTTATATTAATGTATCAATAACTGTTGGGACCTGAAGCAGTTTCTGCCTTTAAATGGAGCATGTGGTTGGTCTCCCGTTCACTGGGACCCCACTCCACCTCAGTGTCACCTTTATCAGACCCACCTCACTCATTTAAATGACCTGGCAAGCCCCCATAAGCATGGGAGAGGACAGTCCCAGACCTAGCCTATCTCATTTTGGTCACTACTAACCTTGTTTTACTCTCTAGCCCCTGCCTATTCCTCACTTTTAGGGCATAAGGGGAAGGGGGGGGGGGCAGAAAGGGGTCAGTCACATGGGCAAACACTGTGTATGCCTGAAGTAACAATAATAATCGATGGAAGTGAACAAAAGCATCTGCCTTTACTTCCCAAACTTTACTCAGACCTCGATAGGGCTCTGACAATGGGAATTCTAGAATGATATGCCTGGACTATAACATAAGTGGCCATAACTTAGGAACAAGACTACACAGACCACATATCTTACAAAGCTGACTCCAAAGTTAACCTCAGGAATTCACCTCTGGCTGACAGTATATGATGATCCAGTACAGTAAGCACAACTCCTTAAGTCTGGAATCACATTCTAGAACCTATCTTTGTCTGCTAGAATCTGATACCATTATTATTCCAGATCTGCACTATCCAACTGATTATAGAACACAGACCATTGCTTACTGGGAAATGTGCCTGTCTATATGTATAAAATTCATGCCAAATTCCACACACTTAGTAATAAAAAAAGTGCAAATTAAGCCAAGTGTGGTGGCTAACACCTCTAATCCTAGCACTCCAGGAGGCTGAGACAAGTAGACTGCTTGAGTTCAGGAATTTCAGACCAACCTGAGCAATAGACTCTGTCTCTACTAAATAGAAAAACTAGGCAGGCATCATGGCAGGTGCCTGTAGACGCTGCTACTTGGGAGGCGGAGGCAAGAGGATCACTTGAGCCCAAGAGTTTTAGGTTGTTGTGAGCTATGATACTATGGTGCTCTACCCAGCATGACAGAGGAAGCGTCTGTCTCAAAAAAAAAAAAAGTATAAATTAGAACACTTCTAATTTTATTATATCAATAAGATGTTGAAATAATATTTTGGTTATATTGAGTTAAATAAATTACAACCCTATATACTTTATAACTATGGTTTCAAAATGTCCCCCAAAATTCATGTGTTGAAAACTTAAGACGTTATGAATGTATTCATGTCATTACTGCAGGAGTGAGTTCACTATTACGGAAGTGGGTTTGGTATCAAAGTGAGATTGGCCCACCCCAGCTGCCTCTCTCACCCATGTGATGCCTTCCATCATATTATGATGCAGCAAGAAGGCCTCAAACCAGATGTAGCTCCTCAACCTTGGACTTCATGGCCTCTACAACTATAAGCCAAATACATTTCTGTTCATTATAAATTACCTCATCTGTGGTGTTCTGTTATACATAGCAGCACAAAACAGACTAAGACAGAAAATTGGTACTGAGAAGGGGGTTTTGTTGCTGTAACACCTGAAAATGTGGAAGCAACTTTAGAATTGGATAATGGGTAGAGGTTGGAAGAATTTGGAGGAGCAAAAGAGAAAAGACCTGGATCACCAGGAATGAAGTGTTAAGGGTGATTCTTGCGAGTGCTCAGAATAAGACAAGAGCGGTAGGGGGAGCCTAAATCTTCTTAGGGTTTACTTAAGTGGGATTACTTATATTTCTTTCTTTTTTTTTAAATTTTGCAATTTTATTTTATTTTATTTTATTAAATCATAGCTGTGTACATTGATATGATCAGGGGGCATCATACACTAGTTTCATAGACCGTTTGACACATTTTCATCCCACTGGTCAACACAGCCTTCCTGGCATTCTCCCAGTTATTGTGCCAAGACATCTACATTCCACATCTACGGATTACTCATATTTCTAATTAGAACATTGGCAGAAATATAAACAGTAAAGTTCATCCTGGT
>CAUYPK010090212.1:0-29548 GCA_963574355.1 Loris lydekkerianus
CACCCCCCCCCCCGCCCCCCCCCCCGCCCGGCCCCGGCCCGCGCCCCCCCCCCCCCGGCAGGTTCAAGGGAAAGGATCAACTAAATCAGGAAAGGAAAACTCCTGGTCAATAAGAGGCATACAAGGGTGCAAGGAGCTCCCAGAAGGGAGAAGCAAGCGGCAGGCCCCCTGGATGGTCCAGCTGCAAGAAGAAAGGAAAGCTGAGCAGGGAAGCCCGGAGTCTGGATCCAACTTGTCAGAACAGGTGGACATAAAAGGACACAACAGTGGGACCTGGCAGGAAAAACAGACTTGCTGACTTGATCCAATGTTTGATGTGGGCGAAGGTAGCAATCGTCCACTTGTCTACTGATACTGGCTGACTCCGGCTCGGCTCTGGGCCAGGAACTGAGGAAATCCCCACCAGCAAGGAGCCTAATGAGAGTGTGAGATTTAGCCTAAAGCAATTTCCTCACATATTTTAAGCTCAGTCTAAAGGCTTTTCCATACATAGTGAACTATAACCTAACTGAATGTGTAAACAGACCGTAAGCTACTCTGATAACAAGGAGGCAAGTCTCAGATAAATGCAGGCAGCCGACTGTTCAAATCATGTTCAAATAAGGCAGACACCAAGCTGCAGCCAACCCAGGGGTTTTCTGTATGTCACTTTCCCTTTTCAGTCCGTAAATGTTATCTGACCAAATGGCAGACCCAAAGTCACTGTGAACCTACACCAGTTCTAGGGGCTGATGATTTGTGAATCATTCCTGGCTCAATTAAACTCTATTACATTTAGTTTGTCTAAAGTTTGTCTTTTCACGCATGGTGTCAGAAGTGGGACTGTTAAGTAGAACTTCTAGCAACTCCGAGGAAGTGGGAACGGGAATGTTCTCTTGGATTCTGAAGTGCTACAGATGTCTGTTTGGGGCTAGCCAAGTTGGAGCAAATTTTTCATCTTCATTGGGTTTGTTAGTCACAACAAAAACTGGATTGGATTGGGTCTGACAACTAACTGGGTTGGATATAGTGACAGGCCTCAGATGTCTGACTAGGTCAAAAAGAAAGGTGATAAACAGCAGTACTGCAAGGGATGCAAACTCTGGCTCTTGAAAATGTGCAGAGACTTTTGTGTTCACTCCCCTTTATTTCTTTTTCCTGCTAAGTCGATCAAGAGGATCTGAAAGATGAAGTCAAGGTTCAACATAAAAATGGTATCTTTAACTTCTTAAGAACTGAGTAAAGCACCTTCAGGCTGCGCTTACCTTCACATACAAACAGGAGCATTGAACCCTGGAAGCAACAAAGGCTTATAAAAATGGCGAAATCTTACAGGAAGATAATTTAAAATTACAGTGGAACATTCCAAATGAGTAACACTGCACTTTAAAAATGCATTTTAAAATGAGGGCTCCTGAATCAGGCTCACCCGGGGATATCTATTGTTGGGCAGCAAGTTCTAAAAAGATTTCAAGATTGTATTCCCTCTTTCAAAAAGCTCTTGACAAAAGAAAGCAGTCACACCCATGGCACACCCTCTGAGGGTCGTGGCAAACAGAATCAACTACCCGCTTAACCAACACTTTTCTCTTCTTTCCTACCCAAAGTGCCTTCACTTCATGTGAGGCTCTATCCCATTTGGCAGAAGAGCAAAGTATGGCCCAGAGAAGTGAGGCCTCTTGCCCAGAACCATAAAGCTGGTAGGAGGCAGCACTGCCAGTGCCCCAATCCAAATTCGGGCCAAGGAGGGAGGTGGCCGGATCATCCCAGAGTGTCTAGCTTCCTGGGAAGTGAGGGGAAACTCACACTTACTTCCTACACTTGGCACATTCCTTCTTCCAGTTCTTTACCAAGATAGGCACCACTTGTTCTGACATGTCCTCTTTGTTGAGGGACCAGAGGTCACTGGATTCGAGGGGATGGCGGTAGCCCCGGATCATCATCCTGGGACGAAACACAAGAGGAGTTGTAAATGTGAGCTGATGCGGGAGGATCACTCCACACACCCATCAGCACAGGGCACCACCACCTACAACCTGAGGCAGCCACGCAGATGAGAAAAATTGGAATACGGATGGACATTTAAGCATGTTACGTAATTACTGCTCATTCTATTAGGTCACCTAGGAAAAATGTCCTCTTCTATTATTATTATATTTGAGATGTACAAGATTGAGGAGGAAATCTCCAATTTACAGGATAACTCCAATTTACTTATTAGATTTTAAGTTTTAAAAGGTTCGGTGCCTGTAGCTCAGCGGCTAGGGCCCCAGTCACATACACCACGGGCTAGTAGGCTCGAATCCAGCCTGGGCTTGCCAAACAACAATGACAACTGCATCTACAAAAAAATAGCCGGGTGTTGTGGTGGGCACCTGTAGTCGCAGCTACTTGGGAGGCTGAAGCAAGAGAATCACCTAAGCCCAGGAGTTGGAGGTTGTTGTGAGTTGTGACACCACAGCGCTTTACCGAGGGCGACATAGTGTCTCAAATGAAAAAAAGGTTGCTATGACGAAGCATTAGCAATCTTATTCAAACCTGGGTGATGAGTTGTTTTATTATACTAGTCTTTCTTCATGTCTGAACACTTAAGGAATAAAAAGTAAACCTAATATTTTATTTGTTATTTTGAAATAAAGTAAAATTTATAGAAAAATCATATAAACCATGACTTTTTTTCTTGAATCATACTTAGCTCGCCAATGTAAACATACTGCAGTATCGTTCTCTAGCCCTCTTTACACACATACGTGCATACACATAATCTTTATTCTGAACCATTTGAGAGCAAGCTGCAGACTCCACATGCCTTTACCCCTAAAACTTTGTGTATATATATCCCCCTGAAATAAAGAATGAGCTCTTGTATAATCAGAGTACAATTATTAAAAACCTGAAAGTAGTCCATATTTTAATTACGTCAAGTATCCCAGTGGTGTTCTTTAACAGTAATTTAAAACATTTCATCACAGTAAAAAAAGTCTAAAAAAAGTTCATAGATACAAAGATGATGCTAATTAGCAGGGGAAAAAGATAGAAGTAATCCCCGGTAAGATGTTGACGATGGGCAGAAAAAGCTATGCAAAATGGGGACCAGAGGGAAGTATACCAAACGCTGACAGTGGCGGCCTCCGGGTTGCCTCTTGCTATCGATCTGTGTATGTTTCTCACCCACATCTCCTGTGGGAAGCATGTATTATTTTTCCAATGAGGGAGAGATGACAATATCAGTAATAATAATTATTATAGCTAATGTTAGAAATACCCCGAACTGCAGCTAAGAACAGGATAGCTTATGGCTGCCCCAGGCCAAGACTTCCATAAGGGCTTGAGCTGCTCGTGGCTCAGGTACTTATTACATTCAAGTCCATGAACTAAGGGGACAGAGTGTTTCTGAGAGCATGCACCCAGCACAGGCTGACTCTGGACACAATTCCTCAGAAGAACAAAAAAGGGAGGGAAAAGGAAGAGAGCAGTAGCAGAGCTGAGCTGTGTTTGTTCCTTTACTCATCCCATCAATCACCCATTTACTCCACACGATGCACCCAAGGCCTGGGGCCCAGCCTTACCCTGTGATCCACCAGAAGAAGATCCTGGAAAGGAAGGAGGCACCAGACTCTGGACAAGGATTCTAGTGGAAAGAAAGCACAGGTGGAAAACAACAGGTAAATGAATGATTAAACCTTCCTTCTATGCCAGAGGTCGGCAAGGAATCGGTCAGTTGACCGTCACTCTTCCTTCAAAAGGGCCACCTACCCAAAGTGCCATACTGTTCTGCACCCTAAATGAATTACTTCTCCTGAGCCCCAGGAGAAGGAAACACACGATCACTCCTCTAGATTCACCCAAGAAATATTTCCTGAGTGTCTACTGTGTGCAAGCACAATACACCATGCTACAGACCTGCCATTTCATAGCCCCACTCCAACCCCCGGAGCTGGTGTTACTACCGACCCCACTTCACTCATTCATTCAACAAAGGTTTTTAGTATCATGTGTCAAAGAGCTACACGCTTGCATTATTTTATATCCCCACAGAACTCTGTGAACATGGCTCAGCTATTATCTCCACTGCAGTCATTTGTTCATTCAACAAATATTTCCCCTACTAGCCAGCTCTGTTCTTAACTGTTTTACACAAATTATCTCATTTAATCTTCATAACCACCTTAAGAGGTAGGTAAAAGTATCATCCTTCTTTTATAGTGAAAGAAACTGAAGACCAAAAGCAAGACTTGCCTAAGGGCCCACTGCTAAAAGCGGTAGAGACAGGATGTGAGCCCAAATAGTTAAGTTCCAGAGAGAAATTAATCAGCTGCTCACATGAACAAATGTAAAACTGCAATGGTGATATGTGCCTTAAAAGTGGATAAATATTACCAATGAGACAACATAAACAGAGAAGGTTTCCTTGAGGAAGATGATAATTAGAGGAAAACTAAGTAAAGAAGAAAGGTAAGGCATTCCCAGAAAAGAACAGTGTGTGCAAAGACCCTGTGGTAGAGGGAAGCCACAGGGAACCAAAAGGAGGCCTTAGTAATCTACACTGGCGGCCATATAAAGAATTTTATTTTATTTTATTTATTTATTTTTATTTATTTATTTATTTTTTTTTTTTGAGACAGAGTCTCAAGCTGTCGCCCTGGGTAGAGTGCCACGGCATTACAGCTCACAGCAACCTCAGATTCTTAGGCTTAAGAGATTCTCTTGCCTCAGCCTCCCAAGTAGCTGGGACTACAGCTGCCCGCCACAACGCCCAGTTATTTTTTGGTTATACTTGTCATTTTTTGGTTATAGTTGGTTGGCAGGCCCGGGCTGGATTCAAACCCACCAGCTCCCATGTATGTAGCTGGTGTCCTAGCCACTTGAGCTACAGGCGCTGAGCCCTAAGAATTTTATTCTTCATCCTACAGGCAATGGAAAATCACTGACAGATTCTAAACACGCAATCAATAAACCTATTTCCGAGAGCTATAACAGAGCTCAGCTCAAAAACATGCAGATAAGGAAAGTAACATTAGCACGGAGTCTCTGGATTACAAAGGCTAGCTTTGAATGTAGATACAAACAGGTCTTCCAGAGGAACACAAGCATGTTCAGTGAAGGGAGGTCACCATAGAGCAATACAGGCTTTAGCCAAGGACTCCGCTCAACTGTTTCAGTATTTTGAAGGGATACGGCATTCAGAGAGCCTGATAAGACTCATATACTACCAAAGTGGTTTTCCATCCAGGCTGAGAATGCTTTTAAAAAACACTCTTTCTAGGCTCTACCCCACCCCACTAGACAGTCTCATTAAGCTGGTTTGGGATAGGACCAGGCATTTGTTTTTTATTTTGGTTTTAAACATCCAGATTCTTCTTGTCAAAGTAACTGAGCAGGAAATGCACAACAGAAGCCTAGAACATCTTGTCATTTCCGACAACAAAGAAACTAAAGGTGAGTGGGACTGTTAAAACGCCCCAGAATCAACCAGAAGCTGCGCCCACTGGCCAACAAAGAGACGATCTGAGCTCCAGCGGGCTCATGTAAGTACAATGGGCTGAAACATACCATGTGTATTTAAATATATAAGCTCATACTGATGCTGGAAAAAAAGAAACACATCTTGCTGTCACTGGTGTTAACTAGTGAGCCAAGTTACTGTTTTGAAAATAGAAAAAAAGGAAGGAAATAAGCATTTTCCCACCTTTCCTGAATGAGCTACACCACAGGGTGACCACAGAGAGGAGGGAAGTGACTTTCCATAGAAAAGGTCTGGCTAATAAGTGAAGAAGGGATGATAAAACACAAGAATGAGACATTTTGCAGCCTGAATGGACTGCTGGAATATTTGATGATATTAAAGAATTATGATTAATATTTGTAAGCCAAAGATGCTAGTATAGTTTTATTTTTTTAAATCCTTATCTTTCGGATATCACTGAGAAAATCTGGGTGAAAGTACACAGGAACTCTACTATTTTTGTATCCTTTTTTTGTGAGCCTGTTTCAAAATAAAAAAGCCATTAAAAATAAATTTATAACCGAAATGCTTACTTATGAAATGCATAAGTACCCACGGCAGCTGATTACTCTATGTTGTCTACTTTAGTTTCCATCATAAAGGCAAAATAAACGGTTCTCATGCAGTGATTCAAACACACAGCCAGGGTTGAGAAGGACCAGGCACCAATTCTAGGGCCCTGAGGGGTGAGGAGGTTACCAAGACCTACCTGGCCTCCAGAATCACCCAGGGAGTTAGTTAAATGCTGCTTCCTAGGGCGCATGCCAGACTAACACCACCACTACCTTTGGGGTAGGGCCCTAACGTCAGTATATTAATAAGGTAAGTTAGATGCAGCTGGTCCAGGCATCTGCCTTCCAGACCAACCAAAAGCACAGTAAGTTCAGAGCATGGAGCCAGCTGGACCTGGGTTTAAATCCCGGCCCTGCTGATTTCCAGGTGAATGACACTGGATGCATCTCTTCCTCCAAAGCCTTGATTTTCACATCTGAAAACCCTGAGTAGTTAGTCCCACCGCGCAGCCTACATCACAACACTGCCGGGAGGGATAAGTGAGGTCTATGGAACTGTGAAGTAAACTAGAATTTTTTCTTTTTCTTTTGATACGATTTTTTTTTTTTATTTTTTTATTTCAGATTAATATGAGGGTACAAACAATTAGGTTTGTATTTGTTAGGTACGTTCCCGTTGTATGTAGAACTAGAATTTTTTTCAACTTAAGAGAGCAACCTTAACCGTGGAGATGGTGGTATTTGCTTTGGAGGCTGGCCACAAAATGTTCACTGCAGATAGGTTTTTCTTCTGGGAGAACTGATCCCTTCCTGCCCACAGGCATTCCCCCTCCCAGTCAGTGGGTGGGTTATCAGGGAATCACAAATCCAGTTCCAGTGCAGCCCAAGTCCTCCCCACTGTGAAAGACTAGTAAGGCGGCTCAGTGGCAGAGAAGGGTGCAGGGGGTGGGGCCCGCTGTCCGTGACTCACTTGTTTCTTGGGCAAATATTTCGGGAGGACCTGCGTGTACACCAGGATGAGAGCTGAGTGCTGGGGACTTGGAGCTGTGAAGATTTGACAGTGACAGTGACCCGCAACCAGTGAGGTTTCTGCCTTGTTCAGCTTCCCACCCAGGGGGAGAGGACAGTAAGCAAATCAGGATGCAAATACACAGTAACAACAGAACAGCAGGAGTTACAGGGAGAAGAAGGGGGCAGGAGTGAGGGGAGCTTACGTGTGAAGCACAGTGCTTAGCAGGCAGGGTCTGAACCCCAGCTCTGCCATTTCCTGGCTGTAGGACCCTGCACAAGCTCCTAGTGGTGAAGATTAAATGAGATAAAACTTGTTAAATACTTAGGATAGTGCCTGGTATTGAGTAAAGCTCAAGAAATGGTATTATTAGTGATGGTAATATTAGTGAATATTACATATTCATAATAGTAAAAACAGCAACAATGGCTTGTAGTACATCAAAACATCAAGTTATACACCTTAAATAGATATAAATTGTACTGGTCAGCATACACCAATAAAAGGGCGGTGCTTATGGCTCAAGGAGTAGGGTGCCGCCCCATATATCGGGGGTGGCAGGTTCGAACCCAGCCCTGGCCAAAAACTGCAAAAAAAAAAAAAAAAAGGTAAGACCAAAAACATACACCAATAAAGCTGCACCAGATGTTCCATACATCAGGAGTGGCCGAGTACAATCCACAGGCCAGCTGTTTACAAATAAAGTTTTATTGGAACACAGTCATGCCCCCTCATTTACACATTGCCTGTGGTTGCTTCTGAGCTGTACAGCAGAGTTGGGTACTACTGAAGAGATGGTAGGGGTTGCAAAGCCCAAAGTATTCATCAGAAGTTGGCTATCCCCTCCTTTCATCAACCTACACAATTCCTTAAGACATAGGGATTATTCAGTTGTGAGATCAGGCCTCAAGTGTTAGTCATTTGCCTCCAAATCCAGTCTTCTTCGGCCTTGGCATCAACACAGAAGACAGAAATGGGTGGAGAATGGGGGAGGAGGGACTGAAACATCCAGCTCAAGGAGACCCTCAAGCTCTGGGGGTACTAACCCTCACCGTGGCTAATAAAACTGAGTCTCAGCCACTGGGAGAAAACTCACTCTGCAGATGCAATCAGGTTGCATTACTGACTGACCATTTCACAGTTTCTAAGTTGCACGTACCAAGAGCTTCGTCAAATTCTTCTCCCCAGGCTTCCTCCCTCCTCTGGATCCAAACATGGATTTTTCAGATTATCTGAAGTTACAGACACAGAGGCTAACACAGGGTCACGTCCACCATCAGAGAAGGAAATCTATCAGTGAGCTGGTGTATGGACGTCTCATCTGATATGGAAGGCCTTATTTGATAACACAACTTAGCTTCTGAAGTAGTCAAGGATCAACAAGAAAACAAGGAAAAAAAGTAGCCAAGGCATGACAATCCAGCTAGCATTCCACTGAACTGAAGAACCTCCTGACGTAATTTATTCCGTGCAAAAGACAGAGCTACTGGCCAGGAGGTAGCCAGTCTCAGAGGCTAAATGCAGCAACTCTTATTACAGATGAGATGAAGGAGGTGTATTAATCGGTTCTTCATGCATTCAGCAATAAAAATAATTCAGACAAGTCCTGGCTGATGGCAGAAAGTCTGATTCATCCAAGCAGAGCGGCACGTGTTCTTTGGCCCTATGTTTGGCACCAGTTGATTTGGCCACAAACCCTGGGGTTTAAGCCAATTTGGTACAACAGTCTCCGGCATTGATTCTTCCAGCACTGGTCGTTGCCTACCTCGCACGAGGTAGTTTGGATACCTTGTCTGGGTCTCTCAGCATTCTGGCCTGTCTGTGAGAAATTCTGTGGGTCTCCATACATGTTTCTGGTCTTAACTCTGCTTTTAGTTCTAATCAGTGTTCTGCCAGTGATGTCCACTCTGCATTGGAGTTAAGGGCTGTGGGCAGCAGCCCCATCACCAGCAGCATCTGGGAAATGCAAACACTTGGGCCTCACCCAGACCTACTGCATCAGAAACTGTGGGGATGGGGCCCAGCAACCTGTGGTTTACCAGGTTCACCCGGTGAGGTCAATGCATGCTCTGGTGTGAGAACTCAGCGGGAGGATTCCTGACCACCACTCTGACCCTCAGTGTCTTCATCTGTGAAATGGGGAGACTAATCATTCTGCCTTGCCTTGCATGAGTATTAAACAAATAATATTTAATGATATTTATTTAAATAATGAAATAAATAATACAGTACACCAAGTTGCTTCTTTATTATTGGATGGAAACTAAATGTCCAATAGTAAAAAACTGACCCCTGGCTCAGCGCCTGTAGCTCAGCGGGCCCGCCACATACACCAGAGCTGGCGGGTTTAAACCCGGCCCTGGCCTGCCAAACAATGACAACTACAACCAAAAAATAGCTGGACATTGTGGCGGGCGTCTGTAGTCCCAGCTACTTGGGAGGCTGAGGCAAGAAAATCGCTTAAGCCCAAGGGTTTGAGGTTGCTGTGAGCTGACACCACGGCACTCTACCAAGGGCAACAAAGTTAGACTCTGTCTCAACAAAAAAAAAAAAAAAAGAAAAGAAATTTTCCCCTACAATGTAAACACTGGCCATCTGTTTGCACTGCTGCCTACCAGCTGTGCAAACTGCGTCCCTGCTTAGGACCTCAAGCTCCCTATACTGTAGCACATATCAGACCCTTCTGCCTTTCCCAGGCACTTGTCTTTTTTTGTTGTTTTTCTACTTTTTGGCACTTTAGTGTACCCAGAGTCAACACCCCAGGTCAGCCTTCCTCTCTGCTTGCCTGGGCACTTGCAATGGCTTTCACAGTGCCACCAACCTCTCCATGCCCAATGAATCCTCCTCCTTTCAGTAGAAGGGATTCTCCAAATCATGTCCAACCTGAGAGTACCCTCCACTGTTGGAAAATCTCTCATCAGCTCCCACCATGGGCAGGTTAAAATTCTAAGTCCTTCTAGGGACACATAATTCTACCCTCATGTTTCATGGTCTGTTCCTGGCTCTTTCATTTCCTTCCACTCACTTCCTGGCCCTTCCAGCCCACCCTCGCAGAACTCCACACAGTCCCCGAGCACCCACAAGCTCCATCACACCACTGGACGTTTGCACATGCTGCTTCCCCTACCAGGAGCACCCTCTACGCCATCACTTCCAACCATATACACCTGGCCCAGGCCTCAAATTCCTCTGACTAGGCATCTCCTCCCCCAACGCTGGCCCCATGCTGAGCCAGGGACCTCAAATCAACTCGTCACAGTCCCAGCACCACCTTCCCCAGGTATTTGCCTGCTGTCATCCCTCCTTCCATCTCTCCTCCAGGGTCGTGGTGAGGTCTGTTCCTTCCTAGCCCAGCTCAGCTGCTGGCATGACACTGTATTACTAATGGACGGAAAACATGTAAGAAAAAGGGAGAGAAAATGGAGTTTACCATGATGTAATAGTCAACAGTCCAAGATTAGGCCCCTAAGGGGTGGGCATGAGGACTGACCATGAAGGGGCAGGAGGGAACTTTCTGCAGACCTTGTAACATGCCATATCTTAACTAGAGTTTAAGTTCATTGTTTATCAAAACTCATCAAATACTAACGAGATCAGAAATTGTACTGCATGTAAATTTTAAGAAAAAACCCAGTAATATAAGCAAATACTGAACAGCTAATGATTTACAGGAAATTGTTTGGAGGAAGAATATTAATATACTTCAAAAGTGAGTTTCAGCAATCAAAAAATGAGCTGGCTGGCCGGCTGAGTAGCTGACTGGATAGATAGGTATGTAATAAAGTAAATTTAGCAACATGTTAACTGTAGCTCTAAGGATTTGGTCTATGGCTGCTCACCGTATAATATTTATAACTTTTCTACAAGCTTGAAAAGGTTCATAGTAAAATGCTGACTCCATGTTGTCTGGACAGAACTAGAAATACCTCTTACTACAGACGAATGAACAGCTTTTACTTAATGTTCCAAACCAGTGTTTTCCAACAGCGAACCACCCACAGATCTTGTTAGAGTGAGATCCTGACTCAGTGGGTTTGGGGAAGCCCACTAAGAGCAGGGAGGATCCACCCAGTGACCTCCTGTGGCCTCCATTCCCCACCTACAGCTACCTCCTCCTCCTTCCTGCCACTGCCCAGAAGTAGCCACAGAGGCATCCAGATCAAAGGGTGTGAGTCTAAGATGGGCATGAGCCCTACCCAGGCTCCCAGAAGCCTAGTCAGCCACAGAGGTGGAAGCCCAGATGGGAGGCGCCCCACAGAAAAACTAGGGCCGGAACAGACATCTGAGTCACACAGTGGGAACAGGGCCAATTGGGGGGTAGCCGACACAGTGACTCAGCACAGGCAGCCCAGGAGAGGCAGCTCCCAACCGTCCTTGGCTGCCCTGGGCCATGGCTGATCACTCTGAGGGCTGGCCACATGTGATAGATTGCCCACTGCTGCTCCTGGGATGGGAGAGCGGCAGGGCTGGACTCTCCCCAGCTTCCAGGCTCCACTGTGACTCTAGCAGGAAAACAAACAAAGGGCATGTCACAGTGTCATCCTCCCCCTGGTAAAGGAAGAGGGATTGCCACCAACATTAAATAGGGCTGCAACCCATCTCAGTGTGTAGAAGGGCACACTAAGATCCCCAAAGGAAGAGCAATGTGCCCAAAGTCAGAGATCTAGCTGCTTCTCACATACCCTGATTCCTACCTTTCACCCACAGTAAAGTAGTGATGTGGTTATGTGTTTGCTGACCTGCTCCATGGCTAGCTATAAGCTTCATGGCTGAACTGCAAACTTAGTAAGGGCACATGGCTATCCAAAGACAGCCAACACATTATCTGCCACCCCTCATGCTCTTCTTACAATGAGACATGGCCATTCACCTGTCTAGAAGTGGAGTCTGCGTTCCTTGCGTTTGTGACTGCCTCAATCAACAGAGCATGGAGGGAATGACTGTGACTTCCAGGACTAGGTCATAAAAAGTGATACAGCTTCCACCCAGCTCTCTCTCTCTCTCAACACTCCCTCTTAAGAGATCAATCACCATGCTGTGAGGACACACAGGCCACAGAGAGACCAGATGCAGGTGTCGACTGCAGGGGATGTGCCAGATAGTGGCCAGCATTAATACCAGATGCAAGACTGAGGAAACCTTGGAGTTGACTTGAGTCCCAGCCACATCTGACTGCAACCACAGGAGAGACTGAGAACCGCCCAGCTGGGCCCTGTCAATACCCAGGACTGTGAAACATTATGCTATAGTTGTATCATGCAACTCATTTCAGTCGTTTTTTTTATGCAGTAATAGATCAGAATATGCCACTCCAAAATACCCCACTTTGGCATAGGACTGTTTTGAGCCAAAGGCAATTAAGCAACAGCAAACACAAAAAGACCTCTATGTCCTTTCCCTACCTGCCTAAAAGCAGGACATAAATTTCCCTTCCCATAAATCTTCCCCTTCCCTTCTCCCATACCAGGAGAAGAACCATTATCACTGGCAACACTGAGATAGGTCTGCACAAACAAATCTTACTAAAATAACCCTCATCTTCTACTAGTTCCACACATACACATGTTTACCTTCTCACAATTTACCAACCCTAGAATCTCAAACCCCCTTCTCTTTCGCTTGTTACTTCTGTACAAATTTATCACCTTTTGTTAAAACAGCGTACACGCTGTCAGACTTAACCACTTCTTTAGAGTTTGCATACACAATATTTTCTCCTGTTAATATTTTATTGGTTTGATTTGCAGGCCCCAGCCACTGAACCTAAGAGGATGGAAGAGATCATCTCCTCCCCCAAAGTTCAAACCATATCTATTTTGCACACTGCAATATCCCCAGCACCAAGCACAATATATACAACAGGTGCTTAATAAATATCTGTTAAAGGGATAAAAGAACCTATGTGTGATTAAACACCCAGGTCTGCCTAAATCTAAACTGAGTATTCTTTCTATCACAACATGCTACCTCCATCATCAAACTTAAGGTGTTAACGTTTATAGTTCTAAGTCATAATTCCTTTATACCTTTAAAAAAATAAGGCAAACAAACATACCGCCTTCTCAAAGCTATTGTGAAGTTTAAACCAATGCTTCTCAAACTTTGCTGTGCACACAAATTACCTGGAGATGTTGTGAAAGTGCAGACTTTGGTGTGGGACAGGGCCTGAGATCATATGTGTCTAACATGGTCCCAGGTTATGTAAATACAGCAGGTCGTGGTCCCCATTTTAAGTAGCAGGGGTTTGAATGAGATTTAAAAAAAAAACAAAAAACTCTTAGCATTGCTGAAGTGTACATTTAAAATGGATAAGATGGCAAATTTTATATGTATTTCACCAAAATAAACAAAGGCGATTTTTTAAAAAAGGAGATAAAGCTCTTAGAACTATCCCAGGCCTTCAGCAAGTCTCCTCACATGTCAGTTCCTTTCATCTTCCTTCCTGACATAATAACATTAAAAATGAGTAAAGGGCGGCGCCTGTGGCTCAAAGGGGTAGGGCGCAGGCCCCATATACCAGAGGTGGCGGGTTCAGATCCAGCCCTGGCCAAAAAAAAAAAAAAAAAAGAGTAAAGACGGGCGGCGCCTGTGGCTCAGTGAGTGGGGCGCCAGCCCCATATACTGAGGGTGGCGGGTTCAAACCCGGCCCCAGCCAAACTGCAACAACAAAGAAAAAAATAGCTGGGTGTTGTGGCAGACGCCTGTAGTCCCAGCTACTCAGGAGGCTGAGGCAAGAGAATTGCCTAAACCCAAGAGCTGGAGGTTGCTGTGAGCTGTGATGCTACAGCACTCTACCAAGGGTGACAAAGTGAAACTCTGTCTCTTAAAAAAAAAAAAAAGTGAGTAAAGACAGAGCTTAGTCTGACGTCCCATGAAGCCCAGTGCAGACCTCGCTCTTACACGAGACACGTGCCACATGTACTGAGGACCTCCCTGCACAACACCACTACCACAATAAACCACTACTTAAAGTCCACCATGTGCCAGGCTCTGTCTTAGGCACTGGGGTGACAGGGTAGACCAAGCCTATAGCCTGATACAAAGCTGTTATTTAGCCAAAGACCCTGCCCTCCAGCCGGTTATAACCAAGAGAAATGACACAATTCTGCAGAACAATTGATCCTAGGTTAAAATTCCTGCTCCACCGCTTACATTGGGCAAGACACTTTTCTCTGAGACTCACTTTCTTTTGTCTGTAGATGAAAAAACATAACAACAGTACCAAGTTCACCATGGCTGGTGTGAGGGTTAAATAAGATATGATTATGAAAAGCTTAGCATTGTGCATCTCATAAACATCCATCCCCTTCCCTTTCCTTTCCTTTCCTTTCCTTACACAGGGAAAAGAATGCCTGAAAATGGAAAGGGGAAAGAAAAATAAGGAAAAAAGTCATCAGAGCTAAAGGAATGTTCTAGAGCTGGAATAGGCAAATTTTTTCCATGAAGAGCATACAGTAAATATTTAGGCTATGAGTGATAGCCTCTATAGCAACCATTCAACTCTGCTAGTGTGGCTGGAGGCAGCCATAGATAGACACTACATAATAAGTGGATGTGGCTGTGTTCCAATAAATCTTTATTTATAAAAATGGACAGTAGGTTGGATTTGGCCCATGGGCTACTGCTGACCCCTGGTCTAGATTCCAAACTGCAAAGAGGCAAATGGCATCCCCCACTGGGTTACTGAACAGGAAGTCGGAGGCAACGCCAGGATGGCTAGATAGAGCATTCTCCAATGGAAGCCTTTCTTCCCAGCCCTGTGCACAAATGTCAGAAATGCACCAGCCCACACACCGGGTTTGCCAGCCTGCTGGATTGCACTGCACAAGAGGCAAACAACAGAGTCTTCCACCCCCTTGGAAGATCAAAAAAAGTGACAAGAGGAGCAGGGAGGAGATGAGACAGACAGCAGATGGAGAGATGATGGCTGGGAAGAAAGACCAAGGGTGTCCCACCACCCATAGCCCAGCCTCCACAGCTGGGAGCTTCATACCATCCCAGGGCATGAAGCAGGCCCCAGACCCAGCCTGCCAGAAATTCTGAAAGCACAAAGAAAGGGCCAGATTGGTTGTATGAGTCACCCCAGTACACATGTACCCAGGGAGGAAGCAAAGGGATTTTTATCCAGATCCCCAAAGAAGACCAGAAATCAGAAATTCTCTCCCACATAAAGTTTCCAGGAAAGTCCCTGGTGAGAGAGCTCATCCCAGGCTCCCAGGAGAAGCCTGATAGGTCAGTGACCTGCCAGGGCAGCCATTCAGCCCCACCCAGACTCAGTTTACCCTCAGAGCAAGTCAAGGTCTGCAGCCACCCAGGTGGGCATGACTTGTATGGTATAATGCACTAAATACCCCAACATTTAAAAAATGTTTCCAGATGAGGACACTATGCTGCCACATCCCCTCATAAACAATATATGCAACAGCCTCTGACCTACGAGCCCCTCCTTTGTGGCAGACACAGGCCAGGGATCCAATGGGGTGCCCCAGGCACAGTCACTACCCTGGTGAACTTTATACACATGAAAACACACATGCACATGAGCATACAGTCATACAGAAGACACAAGCAGATGCATGCACACAAACACGCATGAACACACATGTTATAGATACACATAGAACGTAAGCTTTGCTAATTTCTCTAACCCAACTCTTCCTCAGGCAGGGGATAAGAATAGGGCCACTCGGAACACACAAAGGGACACAGGTTTCTAAATCTCTTGGCTAGTGTCACCTGCCTCTTCCATGGCGATGCCCCACAAAACCTTTCACAGCCCATAAGGTGAACCTCAGCCCTTTCCAGAGGTTTAAGACAAGCCCAAGGGGACAACAGAAGCTAAAAACTGCTCCCACTGCAATTTTCTGATTAACAGCTGACGATCCCCAAACACGCATGGAGTAAATGCCCTGAAGGCTCCCATTACCCTCAGGATAAAACCCAAACGACAGCTCAACTGTCCCACCTGCCAGGTCCCATCTTTCAGCCTTGTCCTGCTACATGGCTTTTCTTGATATTCCCTCCATGCCCCACAACAGCTCCCACCCCAGGGCCCTTGCACCTGCTGCCCTTGCCTGGAACACTCTTCCTCTAGGTGTCTGCCTGGCCCTCACTCTTACTCCTGTATCTCAGGCCACCCCTGGGAAGGCCTTCCCTGACCTCTCTTATCAGAAACCGCACGTTTTCCCTGACCATCACCTCCACTTCCTTCCCCTCCTTTCCTCCCCTCAGCATTTACCCCCACCCAACATACACATGGGTCCTGGGTTATTGTTTTGGCCCCCAATCCCTGCCATGACTACCTCAGTCTTGAGTGCGTGGTAATTCTGCTCCATCCACTGCTCTAGCCCCATGCCAGGGCCTGGCACTTGGTATTTGTTGGAAGGAGGGAGAGAAAGAAAGAGAAAAGGAAGGAGGAAAAAAAGAAGGAAGGAAAGAAGGAGAAAAGAGGAAGAAAGAGAGAACTACGGTGGACAAATGATCATGTTTCCTGCCATTCTCTCAGCAGGAAGCACAAACATCTCCACGGTGCCCAACTTCTGTACTTACAGAATTTGCCTGAAACTCACAGAACAGACCAGGGGTCTCCATCTTCAATCCCCAGGGACTGGGCGTCTGCCACACGGGGGAAGCAAGAGGGTGTAACACAATACAGAGTGGGAAGCCCTGGCCAGCTTGGGCTCTACTACTCACTATGGGCAACGGCCGCCCCGTGGGATTATGGCCCTAATCTGTCAGAATACCTCATTTTTCTAAAAGACTTAGACCAGGCGTCCTTAAAATTTTTTAAATATTTAAAAAAAAAAAAAAAAAAAAAAAAAAAAAACTATGAACAAATTCCTATGCACACTGCACATATCTTATTTTGAAATAAAAAACAAAACAAGAACAAATACAATTCACACCACTTCATGTGGCCTGCGGGCCGCAATTTCAGGACGCCTGACTTACACAGCTAGAATCTGTGTGAAATTCCCTCACATTTTCCAAAGTCACCATGCCAAGTGAGAAACCCAACAGGTCTGTAAGATGTAGCCGTTTGCAATGACAAAGCAGCTTCTCCCCACAGCCCCGAAGTCCAGTCACACCAAGGGCTCAGCTGTTCCGTCTACAGAGCTGGGAGGATGATATTACCTATGTGAACAAGATCCTGGGTGGACGCAGTGAATGTTAGCTGTTACTGTGTAACAAGTCTCTCTCACAGACACACAGGTACGCACACATCTGTGACACACTTACAGGGTCGTTGATGGTTTCGGAGAACAGGGGCGAGTGGTCTGAGAAACAGGACAACACGAGCTGAATGAGCACAAGGGAAAAGTAGACGTAGAACGTGACATCGCGGAACACGTCGATCTGGGCACCCTACACGGAGGGAAGGAAGGAGGAGAAGAGGTCACTTTGTGGTAAGGCCCACAACCTCAGCTGCAGAGCCTTCACAGGCTCCCCGCCACTCCCAGCTTCCAGGGATGGAACAGCAGAGAGGGGATCCATCACGGGCAGCCACCCTGCTCACCACGGCCCAGTGTGAGGCGGCCCTAGAGCAAAACAGTGCATCCTGGGCCTGACTCGCCCCTACTGGCTGTGGGGGCCGGTCAACCTACTTTACCTCTCTGCACCTCAGTTTCCTCACCTGTAAACAGACTGGTAGTTCTTACCTGGGGGTAATTTTGCCTCCAAGGTAACATCTGTCTGGGGACACTTGTTTGTCATAATTTGGGAGTGTTACTAGCACCCACTGGTATACGACAGCCCCCAGCCCACCCTGATCAATAAATGTCTGGCCCAAAATTTCACTGAGTGCTGGGGTCAAGAAATGCTATCCGAGTCCTCATGGGCTCATCTGAGAAACACATCTAGTGCCCTCCAAGGCACGATAAACCACAAACCCCCTCAGTGCAGTGCTATCCATCACCAATAAAGCCCGTCTATGCTGTGCACCTTGAGTGCTAAATAAATGTTTCTTTTGCCTCATGCCAGTCTCCGATTAAGATGGCAGGGGCAGCAGGTTGGATTTTTACACACTCCTCAAAACTCCTGATGGTGACAGATAGTAGACAATGTAAACAACTTCCCAGCCAGCATAGACGCTACCACCACAAAGGTAACGTGGGGACAAGTTGAGGGTCCCCTGGGAGAAGAGTCACTCCGCAAACATGGCTCCGTCCCAGACGGGAGCCAAACTGCCCCGCTGTTTACTGCCGCCGGGGCTCACGGGCAGCCAGCATGTGCCCAAGGCTCCTGCCCTTCAGGTGCCACATAGGCTCCTCACAGCTACACAGACAAATGGGCCCTGGGGAAGGAGGGTTCTAGAACAAAGGCTGGTGCTAACCTGGTGCATAGCTCTACTCACACCAGACGGAGCAAGCCTCTCCTCCAAGAGCCACTGAAGGAAGACGCAGCACAAGGCCACCACTTACCTCTTTTAAGGCAGTCATGATTTTGGATCTCAGGATGGGAAGAGCGCACAGAAGGGCTATAAGCCAGAAAGTGAGCATGATCCCTGAGGAGTGAACTCCCTTCCTTCTCTCAAGCTGAATTAAAAAGGTGGCAAGCAGCTGGAAGAGAGAATCACATGACAGACGTTATTAAGAGAAGGCCAGACCCAAGGCCCCCTTGGGCCCTGGGACCTGGTGGACATTAGACCTAGGACAAGGTCTGCCCTCAGCTGGAGGTGCAGGAACTGCCTGAGGGGCACCTGGCTCCAGGCCCAGCTCCACCCCTGCCTCACTGGGTGCCCCATCTGCAAAATGGAGGTGCTGACGGCATTAGTCTGGAAAGCTGGGGGCAGACCATGTGTACATCTGGGATGGGATGGAAAAGCAGGGGTGTAGGAAGAAGCTTGGTTTACATCAGAGATCAACACAATTTTTAAAATCAATTTTTTAATGTTTCTTTATTCACACTATCAGTATAGTATATTGGTCAGTTTGAATGCTACTTGTATGATGAAACAGACCATGAAAAGCACCATATTTATAAGAACATTATTTTATATAAGTAAATCACTGAATATGTAACTCTTGCAACAATAACTTGATGGATCCAACTCTATCCTTTGAATGGAACAATTTTATAATTCTCCCTAAAAAGTATTAACTTGGATATTGTTTCTTGGTCCTTTTTTTCATGATCCAAGGCTTAAGAAAAAAATTTTCCAGACACCAGCGATTGGAGCCAGACCTCACCAGGATGGAGGAGAGGCAGGAGTGGAAAACGGACATAGGCACAACGTCCAGCCGTCTCCACCACTGTGCCTGCCATGAGCTTGACTTCAGAGCACCAGGCACTCAAGGTCAAGTGTGGAGCCACAGGCAGCTATATCCTGTCACATCCAAATTTCCCGCAATTCCTATGCTCAGCAGGATATGGGGTACAGGAGGCACACTGTGGAGGAGGAAAGAGTCAGTCCCAACAATTAAACTATATGAATATTTTTAAGTTTTCAAACCTAGGATTAACTTCTAAAATAACAAGTGTGTAGACAGAAGCTACAGAATGAGCCATTAACTAAAACGTATGTGCAATCTAGTCAAAGAACTGAGGTGCTTACAAAATCACGTATATCTTGTTTATCTCTAATTTTAAAACAACGCATCCTCTTGTTAGGTATGCAAGTGAGCAGTGGAGAAAGTTGTGTATCTGCAATACTGGCCGGTGCTGAGGATTTCGATGCTTCCGAAAGACGTGGGCTCTATAGAGAACTTTATCAGTCACCGGAGGGGTTCTTCCATCTCAGCTGTGATGCCTCCATTTAAGTCACTTCTGAACTTCACTTCAAGCTTGTTATGCAAATTCTAGTTGTGGTTGAGGTTCCGTCTGTGGAGTCTCCAAAAGTTTCTTCAGTTACTCTTTGGACTCTTTCTTTTTCTGTTTTGTTTTCATGAAGGGTCCTTGAATCCATATTTATACCTAGCTCACAGCTTCTTGAGTTGTGAGTTTCAAAGTGCTAATTATGCTGCTTAAAAACAATAGCCTTGAGAGAGTCCAGATAATCAGCTTCTCAGGTCCATTTTCACAATCTGATGGTATTTGCTAGTAACTGTCAGTGTCTGACCCAGAGTGGATACAACACCTTATGTTGGAGAAAGAAGGGATAGCCTGTGGAGTCTGGGAACAGCACACCACATGGGTGGGTTAGTACTGGTTTAGCTCTCTGCACTGTGCTTCCCACGTGATTTGAATCCAGCCGGCACTCCCCTCAGTGTCTCCGAAGCTGACTGTCACACTGTTTAATACCCTCTGAAGAATTTTCTTAAAGGAACTTTTGAATTGTTTCATATCAAAAAGGTCAACATCTTGACCTGGTTCTTTACTCAACTGAGAAATATCCCAAATATTCTGGTGCCAGTGATGACTGCATTTGGAGGCATCATGGCTGAGATGAAGAACTGAGTTTATCAGGAGGACCCTCTTGAAAATCCCCATGACTAAAATGACAGCAACAGTCCCATCCACATCTCCAGCCACCTCACTTCTTTTAGATGACACGTTTTTTCTCAAAGGACCACAAAATAAACAGTTTAGGCTCTATGGGTCACAGGGTCTAGTGTGACCTTCAAATGGAGGCATCACGGCTGAGACGGAAGAACCCCTCCGGTGACTGATAAAGTTCTCTAGCCCACGTCTTTCGGAAGCATCAAAATCCTCAGCACCGGCCAGTATTGCAGATGCACGACTTTCTCCACTGCTCACTTGCATACCTAACAAGAGGATGAGTTCTTTTAAAATTAGAGATAAACAAGAAATATGTGATTTTGTAGTCAAAATGATGACTAAGAGGGCTGCACCACTGAGACTTGCATGTCTTCCTCACACAGCACAACCAAGTGCTAAACAACAGATTCCTTTCTCTACCACAAATTCATGGTCTACAGTTGATCTTCTGACAAAAAAACAAACAAAACAAAAAGAAAAAAAACAGGCTTTTAAGATTGCTGTCATTTCAATCATGGGGACTTTCAAGAGGGTCCTCCTGATAAACTTGGCAACAGTCCCATCCACATCTCCAGCCACCTCACTCCTCAGATGACACATTTTTTTCTCAAAGGACCACATAATAAACAGTTTAGGCTCTATGAGTCACACAGGGGTCCTCAAACTTTTTAAACAGGGGTCCAGTTCACTGTCCCTTAGAACGCTGGAGGGCCAGACTATAGTTTAAAAAAAAAAAACAACTATGAACAAATTCCTATGCACACTGCACATATCTTATTTTGAAGTAAAAAAACAAAATGGGAACAAATACAATCACACCACCACATGTGGCCCACGGGCCGCAGTTTGAGAACCCCTGGCTAGGCTGTACCTCCTTGATTCTGCCATTACATGGCTGCATGCCAACAAAACTTTATTGACTAAAACAGGCAGAGGGCCAGAGTGAAAAAACAAAACCTACTTGCCCTGAGGCTTAAGTTTCCACAGGGTTGGCCCTGCCCTCTCTGCTGCCCCATCTCCCTGGCTCGCCTCCTCAACCATCTCTCCTCCAATCCAGAGGCCAGCTCTCAAGTTTTCCCTGTGACCCCAGAACTTCTGCACATGCTCCTGTCCCCAACTGGATGATCCTCTGCCCTTTCAACTTTTTAACAACCTGCTCATCCTTCAGGCCTCAGCTCCATCACCCTTCTTTCAGAGAAGTCTCCCTACCCCCTAGAACAAACCAAGTTCCCCTAACTCCACCCTCTCTAGCACTCTATACATGTGGGAACACTTTGTGCCCTTCTAAGGAATCACTTGTTTAATGTCTGTTAACAGCTTGAATATACGCTTTTATCTCCAACTTCTGGCATAGAGTAGGGCTATAAAATGTATTTGCTGACTGCCTCCTGTCTTGTACTTCTAGTGCCGGTACATTCTGGTTCCCACGGGTATTGGGAGAATGGAGCCCGCAGGTGGAGAGGGAGGATGACCATCCCAGAGGCCAGCTTACCCCTTGACAACCAGCTCACAGCCCCAAGGGGCCAAAAGCCTATTAAGTCTCAGCCCATCACTCAGACATCCCCAGTGTGTCCAATCAAAAGACCAGGAATGGGAAGGTTGAGTGAATATGAGCCCCTCTGGCCAAAACATACAGTCTCTCCTTCCAGAAGCAAAGCCTTTATTGACCCATCCCCTCAACACATTTATGGAGTGCTTTCTGCATGCCAGGCATGGTGGCAAGCTCTGAGGACACAAAGGAGCAAATCCAGTAGGAAAGCCTCATACTAAGCAAACAGTCTTCACAAACAAATACAGCACAGCAGATGCCAGGGGCCCAAACCACACCCTGGAGCCTGAGCTGGAATCTGGCTCTACCATTTACTGGCTGGGTAGCCTCAGGCCATTTCCTGCATCTCTGGGTACTTCAATTTGCTTATTTATCTGTAACATGAGGGTATCCAGCAAACACACATAAATGTGTTAACAAATAAAGGGATTAGGACAGTGTCTGGCAGAGAGCCAACACCTCATGCACGCCACAGAGAGTCACAGTCCTCAAGGGTTTGAGACCAGCCTAGGAAACACAGTGAGGCCTTGTCTCTGCCAAAAGTTTAAAAATTATCCAGACACAGTGCCACACACTTGTAGTCCCGTCTACCCAGCAGGCTGAGTCGGGAGGATAGCGTGAGCCCAAGAACTTGAAGTTGCAGTGAGCTATGATGATGCCACTACACTCCAGCCTGAGCGAAATGGCAAGACTGTCTCAAAAAGAAAAGTCATAGTGGTTCACGCTCTGGCTCCACCTGCCTTTCCTGACCCCGGTCACATTTACCACCTACCCCAGAACTGCACTGGGTGTTCTTGCTTCACAGACCTTCCCCACATTCTCCTTCTGACCCTGCAAGCCCTCCCCACACAAGCTGTCCTCCCTGCTCAGAACGTCCTGCCTCCCCCTTGCTCCACAACACTCAGGGGCTCTCTGAGAACTCTGTGATCCCAGCTCAGAAGCTACACAATGCAGGGGCTAAAAGCATGAGCCTCGGTTGACCACATAGTAACTGTGTGACCTTGAGCAAGGCACTTAATCCCTAAGTCTTGTCTCCTCACCTATAAAATGAAGACCAAATAGTTCCTATCTCACAGGGTTGTCCTGAGAATCAGATAACTTTTAAGACATATAAAACACCAACAACACTGTCAGGAACATACGAAGTACTTGCTGTTTGTCAGTACTTTTCCTGTCTGAATAAAGTACTTTCCCTGTCTGAATCACCCACTGAGTTGCAGAACCATTTCTTTTTGTTGTTGTTGTTATTGTTGTTGAGACAGAGTTCCACCCTATGCCCTGAGCAGAGTGCAATGGTGTCATAGCTCACTGCAACCTCAGACTCAGGCTATGGGCATCCTGCTGCCTCAGTCTCAGAAGCCACTGGGATTACAGGCACTGGCTGCAGCGCCCAGCTGGGGTTTTCTTTTTCTTTTTCTTTTTTTTTATGAGTCAAGGTCTCACTCTTGCTCAGGCAAGTCCTGAACTCCGGAGCTCAAGCAATTCTCCTTCCTCAGCCTCCCATAGTGCTGGGATTACAAGCGTAAGCCACCGCACCCAGCTCAGATGCCCATTTCTTATTCAGCTTGGTATCCCACCTCCTTCACCATAGCCTGAAACCTCAAGAGGCCATTAGGTCCCAGGCAGTTTGTATAAATGACTGAGGAAGCCAGTATAAAAATGAAAGGTGGCGGGCAGCACCTGTAGCTCAGTGGGTAGGGCGCCAGCCACATACACGGAGGCTGGCAGGTTCAAACCCAGCCTGGGCCAGCTAAACAACAACGACAACTGCAACAGAAACAAAACAATAAACAAACCAAAAAAATAGCCAGGCGTTGTGGTGGGCACCTGTAGTCCCAGCTTCTTGGGAGGCTGAGGCAAAAGAATTGCTTAAGCCCAAGACTTTGAGGTTGCTGTGAGCTGTGACACCACAGCACTCTACCAAGAGCAACATAGTGAGAGTCTGTCTCAAAAAAAAGAAAAGTGGCATCTTCCATTCAACCTCAGTGGCAGGAAGGGCAAGAGCGCACAGTGGGGACTGTGGCAAACTAGACAACAAGTGCCCCACCTGAAGGTCACTGCTGCATCCAAGCTCCAGTTAATGACTGCCCTAAAAAATTATGAGTCCAGTGTTGCCAGATCTTTGAGTTTTTCAACAGAAGCCAGCTTTCTTACTTTTTACTATGAGGTTTTCGTCTGTCTAAATGCTGGCTACTGCTTTTGGTCTCCACTGTGACTAGCAGATGGTCAAGGATTCACAGCCAGCTTCTACTTACCATGGTGATGCCCAAAAGGGTTGGACTGACCAGAAACACTGGGGCCAGGAATACGCCCCAACTTCTTTCCCAGAAAGAGTAGAAGAGGTCTGCCCAGCAGACAATCCACAGCAAAAATCCCAAGGCCTAGAAGAGAAGCACATTCAATCTCCTAAGAGACAGTACTAGAACTTCCCCCAGCCCCTTCACAAAAAGCTCAGGCTTAGGGGAACCAGCCAACCCCCAAACCATTGGCCATGGTCCTCAGATACAAAAATATCCTCTGGAACGTGAATAAGCCCCGTGTGGTCTGTAACACTCCTCCTCTGGCTGGACTCTATGCCTGGTGGCTATTCTCCCAGCACCTGAGAGCTCAAGAGCTCAGCCTGCAGCTGATCTGTACCCACAACCCCCATACACTGCTCAGGAGCCCCTCCCACAATACCCATTCATTCAGCAACATTCAGCCAGCCGACATATATATGGAGGGCCTACTATAGGTCACATCCTTTTCACAAGGGGCCAGGGAGACAACACAAAACAAAACAGATAAAAGTCCCCATTCTTATAGAGCTGACATCCTAGTTGAAGGAAACTGCTAAGAAACCAACTGAAAAATACATCGTATCTCATCAGAGAGGAATAAGTGTTATGTGGAGAAATAAAACAGGTAAGAGAGTGGGTGGGAAGGCCCCTCTGATCAGGGAGGTGACGTCTGAGTGAAGAATCAAAAAAAGCAGCTTCAGTAAGAACTGAGAATGAACGCTAAGTCCAGAAGAAAGTGGGCCCAAGAGCAGGACATTTCCATGCTCTTCACATCCCTCGTCTCAGATTCCTTGTCAGCTGTAAAGGGGGCACTTGGACCAAATGACCAGTGAGGGGCAGACGCAGCTCTACACGGAACACCCTGACAAGGGCATACATCCTTTTTGGAGTTTTCCAACCAGACCTGCATGACCCCCATCACCTCAGCAGGAGAGCCCAGACTGAGGGACATACTGTATATAAAATAACAGGTTCAAATATGCCAATGCAATAAAGACAAAGAAAGGCAAAGAGGTCTTCCAGAGGGAAGGAAAGCAGGCAGAAAACACGCCATCCATGCGGTGTGCTGGAGGGCAAGGTGCTAGAAGGCACAGTATTGGGACAACAGACAAACCAGGATACAGACCGTGGGTTTTTAAAAACACATCAGAGACATGTGAAATTTCCTGGATTTCAGAGCTGTACAGTGGCTACCTAACAGAATAGCCCTGCTGTGAGGAAAGACACACTGAAAAAAATAACGGGGTGGGGGAGGAGGTTGCCACCCATTCTCAAATGATTCAGAAAAAATAAACAGTAATACATATATGAGATCAGACAACTAAGTTCACAAACTCATTCCTTTTTTTTTTTTTGTAGACAGAGTCTCACTTTATTGCCCTCGACAGAGTGCCATGGCGTCAATGTTCACAGCAACCTCCAACTCCTGCGCTTAGGCGATTCTCTTGCCTCATTCTCTGGAGTAGCTGAGACTACAGGCGCCTGCCACAATGCCCGGCTATTTTTATTGCAGTTGTCACTGCTCTGTTTTAGCTGGCCAGGGCCAGGTTCAAACCTGTTACCCTTGGTATATGGGGCCAGGGTCCTACCCACTGAGCCATAGGTGCTGCCCCCTCACAAACTCATTCCAGAAAAAGTGCTACATACCTCATTGCTAAGTATTGCCATGGTCACCTTCAAAGTACTCCCCCTGGCCATCTAGTGACCATAGTGATATTCAGCAAGAGAATATAACATGCTTTCTAGGATGACTTCATGAACTTAATTTTCAGACCTCATAGGAAGACAGCTCAGATGGCCTTTCCAGAAAGAGTTCCAAATTGATTGCAGGGTGAACTAGGCACTGGCGTTGGTGCACAGCTTCCCAAGGGGAGCACTTCAAAGGTGACCATAGTGATATGCACCAATCAGGTATGCAGTACTTTTTCTAGGATGAATTTGTGACCATAATTATCTGATCTCACCCTAGGAAAACAAAAGCACATTATAAAACAAATGTGGCAAAACGTTAAAAATTGGTGAATATGAGTAATGGGTAGACAGCGCAGAAGGCAGTTTTATGTTTTTTTTAGTTTTTTGTTTTCTGAGACAGAGTCTCACTTTGTCACTCTGGGTAGAATGTTATGGCATCACAGCTTACAGCAACCTCAAACTCTTGGACTCAAGCAATTCTCTTGCCTAAGCTTCCTGAGTAGCTGGGACTACTACAGGCACCTGCCACAATGGCTATTTTGGTTTTTTAAGAGATGAGGTCTCGCTCTGGCTCAGGCTGGTCTCGAACCTGTGAGCTCAGGCAATCCAACCACCTCGGCCTCCTAAGTGCTAGGATTACAGGCGTGAGCCACAGCACCCACCCACCTCACCCCCAGAAGGCAGTTCTTGGTTGCATTCTCCCAATTTTTCTGTAGTTTACCATTATTTCAAAATAAACTTTTCTAAAATTAAAAAAAAAAAAAAATCAAAAGGATGTAGCCTCAATAAAAGAAGATCTCCTGATAATCTCCTGATACTTCCTTAAGAAAGAGCCTATTATTTTCCTCGCATAAACAGGGAAATTGAGACTTGGGAGGTTAAAAAATTTTTGTAAAGGTCAAATACTAAGTAGTAAAGCCGAGACTTGAACCCATCTTTGACTCCAGAGCCCCTGCTTTCATCTCCTACATTTTTCTTTGCCTTCTAGAAAAAGGAACTTGGGGCCAAATAAGCAGAAGAAAAATGTCAGTTTTCACCAACCAGTGCTCCCCACTCAAGTGCTCCCCACCATCAACACAATGATGAAATCTCAAGTGACTCACAGTTTTGGCTTTGTTGAGATGTGTCATCTGGATGTAGCCCCGGTCATGTTGGGAGAGATATAGGAAGTAGAAGGGGAAGCAGACCCAGAGATAAAAACAAGGCACCCACACGAGGATGGTGTTCTGAAAGCACTTGGTGAAGTCGGGGTTGCTGGTGTACCACGTGATGTTCAAGTCCTGCAAACACAAACACAGGTGGGAAGTCAACAGGACAGGCCAAAAAGGACAGATGCTGGAGAAGACCTCAAAACCAGCTGCCAGGGGGTTTCAAAAACCTGATGAGACCCCTACACCCGGGGATCTGTCAGGATGAACACGCAAACTCAAAGGATGGGTTGCCACAAAGACTAAGAAGTGAGCAATGAGGAATAAAGGTGTGTTACAGCTCACCTAACACACAGACAAATTCCCAGAAGCTGCGGCAAGTCCCACTGTTGTACAAAAGATAGAGACACCTGTTCACAGGAACCCAGAAGGGTATTCTCTTAGAATCTTACTTGTGTAGATTGCTTCTACTTACCGGCTTGTAACCTGAGGACCTTCTAACTGTTCTTCACAACCGTCCCCTCGAGAGATAACACCCGAACTGCAGTTCAGTGCACCACGCTTTATTCCAGGTGCTTTAAATGTATTATCTCCCTTAATTCTATAAGATAACTGCTTCATCATCTCCTTTTTGGAATGTGAAATCTGAGGCACAGAGAAGATAACTGATATGCCCAGTATCACACAGCTGGTAGGATCTGGAGCTGAATTTTACCACTAAACTAGTCAGCCTCAGAAACAAATTAGTTTCAGTTACTTTTTTTTTAAGTCTGTTATTTTGCTAAAGAGACATGCCAAATAGATAAATAGGTACATAAACAGGTGAGGTGTACCTGCCCAAGAATAAACCTCAACTAGCTATGGAGAGTTTTGTAATGGAGGATTTAAATTTAACTCAAGTTCTAAACTGACAGCTGACTAGTTACACGACTTTGGGATAAGTCATTGCCCTTTACTGGGTTCTCAATTTCCTATCTCTACCTAATGATTAAGGTGGATAAAATAAGGGGTATGAAACAGGTGCTCTCACTGGGCCCATTTTGTCCACGGGTTTATTTGCTATTGCTGTTGCTTTAGTCATGCTTTTTGTTTGCTTTGTGGTTTGGGTTTTTTTGTTTGTAGAGACAGAGTCTCACTTTATTGCCCTCGGTAGAGTGCCATGGCATCACACAGCTCACAGCAACCTCCAACCCCTCCAGGGCTTAGGAGACTCTCTTGCCTTAGCCTCCCGAGTAGCTGGGACTACAAGCACCCACCACAACACCCAGCTATTTTTTGTTGCAGTTTGGCCGGGGCCAGGTTTGAACCCTCCACCCTCGGTATAGGGGGCCAGCGCCCTACCCGCTGGTTTGTTTTAAAACAGGGTCTCATTCTGTTGCCCAGGCTGGAATGCAGTGATGCAATCATAGCTCACTGCAGCCTTAAACTCCTGGGCTCCAGCAATCCTGTGTCAGCCGCCTGAATAGCTGGGACTATGGGTGCATGCCACCACGCCTGGCTAATTTTTCTCTTCTTAGTACAGACAGGGTCTTGCTCTATGGCCCCAACCGTCTCAAACTCCTAGCCCCAAGCAATCCTCCCACCTCATCCTTTCAAAGTGCTGGGATTACAGGTATGGGCCACACCACACACACCCAGCCTAGGCATGCTTTTAATTTAAAAAAAAAAAAAATTTTATCTTAGCTGCAAACATTAAAAATTAGGCAATTTCATACAAAAACTTAGATGTCTGGCTTCTTTTTAAAAACCAGACAACCTAGCAGCACTGAGCCTTAATTCCTGCTTCGCAGCCATCAGCAGGAACTGAGAGCAGCCAGTCTTTGGAGAAGGTCCACGTGCCCCAGTCGCTGCAGTCCCCTCGAGGTCCACTCCTCCCCAGCCTTCCCTTCCCAAGGGACCATGCGCCCTCCTGTAATTACCTAAGTGAGACCACCAAGGAGCTCTGAGGAACCCAGAGTCTCACGGCTCCATACAAGTTTTAAACCTATGTCAAAGGACACTAAAAAATAAAAAGTGAGAGAAATAAGATCATTTCATTTAAAGAAAATATTTGACAATCTGATGTTCCAGGGAGTAAAGAGATCTAGTAATTACAACAATGTGAAAATACTTGCCACTACTGAACTATACACTTAAAAAGAAGATGGTTAAAAAAAATTTTTTAAATAAGGGATTTTTTTTTTTTTTTTTACTTCAAATAAAAACAACAACAAAAGGATTACATGAAGCAAGAGCCTATGCTGGTTCTTCACAGGCGTTAACTGTTCTATGATACAAACAGTTAATTTTCCAGAACCAAAACAAAGGATCACTAAAAAGTTAACTTTATAAGGTCAACTCACAGAGAGAAGTTAACTTTATAAGCTAACTCACAGAGAGAGTTAGCTAGGAAACTTCAAGACACAAAGAAACCCCTGAAAAGGACAAAGTCCACGCC